>JAHPZR010045423.1:20000-37500 GCA_019787425.1 Platygyra sinensis | reverse complement strand
ACTTTAGAAAGGACGGATGACGTCACGCGGCATTTGACAAAACTGTCATTGTTATCTCTGATGACAAGGGCGGCTTATTATAGGCTATTGACGGTATAAATCAAACGCATTTCAAAGATTTATTTTCATGCCTCGTAGCTTCAGATTTGTTTACAATATGTTAAACGAAAGCAGATTTAATTCACGTTTGTACGTAGATTGCATAACACTGAGGTCAGAAGACATATATCACAGAAGTAAGTAAGGACTATGCATCTAATTGTGGCCCCGAATTTGTAACTGTCCACAATTCCCTCACGCGTGCACAGCCATGTGAAACTAACGGGTCAGAAATTTTGTATGGCGACGGTACTACCGGCGAAAACTCTTCATAATCTGCATTAAAAAAAAAGCGTCAGTGACTACGGAGAGCTCTCGTAACTAAATTATTGCAAATGTCATGGAGTTATAATTATCACCCCAAATACCCTTGAAGCAGTTTAAATGCGCCTCCTTGCTTGGCAGTTCACGCTTACTGTATCTATGTAAAGCTTTTTGTTCTGTACAGTCAGCCAATTGGACATTTAAGAACAATTACATCCGAATGACGATCGACACTCGGTAGATTGCGCAATACCTTGTGAACGCTTACATTTCTGTTTCGCTCTGGTTCACAGTATTTGGTTCTCGTTCAGTTACTCATTTAGTCAAGTTCCATAAAGAGTATTTATTTCTTGCTGTTCCATTAGGCAAACCCCATATCTTTATAATTAGAAATTCATATTTGCCATTTTCAAATATCAGGAAACTAGCGAAAAATTCTGGTTTCTTCGACTTCGGACCGATGCGCTACAGAAATTATATCTCAACACAGCGTTTATCAGGTTCGCGCTGCGTGTTAACAACGAATCTGCCACTATTGTACGATTATCCGAAATAATTTAACTTCAAATCATTAGAGCATGTCATGTCTCGGATAAGAATTGAAGTACAAACTGTCGATGGCATGTGATTGATTGCCTCTCGATTGCCAGCCAATCAAATCAGGGGATTTACAGGAAACACAACGTGCGAGGTCGAATTCTCAGGCCATGACATGCCAAATTAGAAAAGCGAAGACAAAAGACGCCATATGGGATGATTAGACGCCTGCCACGTCGTACGCAAGCGCAATGAAATGTTTTGCTTATCGAGTTTCCAAATATGGCCATGAAACTCCCACCTATGTAAACATTTCATCATTTCAGTTTCAGAAGCTGGCGCCGCGCATATGTCTATCACGTGCCCATCACATGTAAATGCAAAGTTCACTTGAACACGATTCGTCGAATTTGTCGAGATGTAGATGTGTTTATTTAGGTTTCGACGATTATGCAAGTGCGGTAATTTAAAACCTGGGCGGCAGGTAAATCTTGTTTCGTATTTTAGCATAAGGGAAGATCTTGAGAAGGGAAGTTTGTAGTTTTCGCTTTTTTTATTCGGAGAACGAAACCTACGATGTAAGCAGTAAAATAAGGGATTTGTTCTAGCACTCACACTGTCTGGTAATCTAGCTGCTTGATTGAATTTTTCTTCAGTTCGTTTTCCATGACCCACTGTAATCCACTTTGCCTGAGGCGATTTTGTTCGAAGAGATATTCGATTAAACTTTCTCGAAACTTGGTGGAATAGTGCACAGCGAAAAAATTGCTTTTGCAGATTTATTTGTCATTGTTGTTGACAAGGTTAACAGGGTACTTTTGAGCGTTGTGATTGCAAAATCTGATCATGAACTTGAGGAAAATATTTGGAGTGGTTGAATTGTAATGTTGTCCTGCTGGCTTGAGTCCAAACCTTATTTTTGCCGAAACCGCATTATTGCGCGCGCTTGGTTGCGCACTGATAAAGGCGTGACTGAATGCCGACTTGTGATTGGCTGATATTATTAGCCCTGGTTGCCAATCATTGAAATCTTGGCAGTTGATTGGCTGGATTTGACATTTTTCCTTGTATGCCAATCTTTCCTCATCCCACGCCTTTGAAATTTTCGGGAGAAAACGAACACCGCAGTCTGTCTTGCGGGCCCTTGGGAGGCCAGATCGAGTAAACACTTTGTGAGGGGGAGTGCGGAAAAAAAGGAAACAAAACAAAATGGCGGCGAGACAGCTTCTCGATTCCACGGATCTCGGAGTTCGCCTCAGCACTGTAAGTTCACCGTGTATATTTTATAATAAAGAACTGCGCCAGTTCGCTAATTGATTATTTTTTTCTGCAGCTCAGTCCAAAGTATCTGCACACGAATTCGACAAGTCATACTTGGCCGTTCAGTGCTATCGCCGAACTCATAGGTAAGTTTCGTGTCGCCGCAAGTCAAGAGCTCATTTCTTCCGCCGGTGTTGGACCACTTTGTAATTTGTTTATGCTTGTTCTGCAGATAATGCATACGATCCGGACGTGAATGCTAGTCAGTTATGGATAGATGTCAAAAAATACAGTAAACACAACTACTGCCTTGTGTTCACGGATAACGGTGCCGGTATGGGCCCTGAGAAACTGCATAAAATGTTGAGGTACGGGGTTTACACTTTGTAGATGCTTAACTTCGTTTAGTTTAAAAGCTTCTTCGTTTACTCTGTGGTTAATGAATACTTACACGTAATTTATATCACTCTTGCAGCTTCGGATTTTGCGAAAAGGTGAGAGTGAGGGAATTGCGTTACTCGTTTATTGAGCTTATTTTCAATTGACATTGTGAAGTTTTCGAACGTTTCTTGTTGCCTTATTTCACAATATTTACATCATTAGGTAGAGGACAAGGGATTTATGCCTGTTGGACACTATGGCAATGGTTTTAAGTCGGATCCATGAGACTCGGCAAGGACGCGATCGTCCTCACCAAACCGGGAACACGAGGAGTGTTGGATTCCTCTCGCAAACTTATTTGGAAGCCATCAAAGCGGAGACGATTCTAGTGCCTATGGTCACTTGGGACTCCGATGGAAATATCCTTTACTGTTTAAAAATCACTTTTTACACGTAAATAAACGCGATCAGTTAAAGACCGTTGAATTTGTCGCGTTTATTGTTCTTCCGCGGTCGCAGGCGTTCGCGCCAAACTCGAATTTGGCGCCTTGAGTTAAAGATCCTCCATTGTCGATGAGATCGGGAAATGACTGACTGTACAAACTGGCCAGGACTATTTTTAACGGTAAGTCGCTGTATTAATTTGTCAAATGAAGTGTCCTGTCTTCTTATTATCAGCGATGGTCTGAAACATTTCGCGTTCTTCATAAATATATGAAACATCTTCAAAAGTAAAATTTTAAGTGATCGATTTTGGTCTTTCAATGCGTGACTTGTTAATTTTCAAAAACTGTTCTTGCGCATTTCAAGGATACTAAATTTTATTTTGAAGAGTACTTTTGTTTTTACGAAAGATAAATAACGTGATTTATGTTTGTACTTCATAAAAAGTGAATAACATTCAATGTAATTCACTGCATTTCAATCGATGTAATTAATTTGGTACATGACAATTTCTGATTTAAAACTATTAATACTGTCTTTTGGGACGCTTCACGTGTGCCCCTTTATTTTAAGAGAGAGATTTTGGGTCTACATTTATATCTTGCATCCAATCAGTGATAAAACCCATGCCTGTTTTATTGGTAATATGAATATCTACTGCTCATTTATGCACCTGCATGGAGAGATTCAGAGAGACCTGTAAGAGTGAAGTGCTTTGCTTGAAACATTGAGAATCAACATATGAATGTGTATTGTAAACATCTGGCTGCCTCTGTTACTCTGGCATTTTTCCATGCTGGCTTAAATTTGTGTCTACCTATTTATACTCAAATTTGTTATTGATTACTAGTTGATTTGCACCTGTAACATTGGCACAAACACTAATGCACCTATCAATGTTATGCCCGAGGGGGGGACCATGGGATAGAGTGGGGACTTTGATCACAAACAAAAATTTGGAGTCAAACTTCCTAATCCTCGGGATAAGATTTCTATTCAAAGTTCCCCACCTTGGGGAAGCTTTTGAGTTGAGCATTAGCCACCAGACCGAGAATTTCAAGCCATCTGAAGTTAAGAGTATGTGCTTGCATATGACAAGACTTTCATTGATCATGCTGCTCCAGTGAAAGGCAGCAGGAAGGTCTGCTCTCTTGTTGAAAAATTTACATACTACTAAAGCCTTGAAAACAAGCTTCAATTTGACTTTGTTTTCTTTAATAATTTCACTCAGCTGATGAATTCACAAACCCCAAAATATTACCGCTCACTATGTATATATTCTAGAGTCAACATATACAACCATTCCAGTTTTTCATGTGATACGCTATACCTATTGTTTATACAAAAAAAACAAAAACAGTTGAATTAACTGCTGTACTTGATTAACTAAGCATCACAAAAAGACAAAAGAATAGCAAGTACATGAAAATTCGGTGAGACTTAAAAATGGAAACAAGTATTTGCTTACAAGTACATAAATATTTAAAAAATCAATGGTTTGTTAAATTCCTTTCGTTCCTCCATTTTATGGCAACTGGAAAGCTTGAACTTCTGGGAATTCTGGGTACTTTCAAGATGGTGGAACATTCGTATCCAAACTCCCCACATTCAAAACCCTGTTTGCTTTCATCAACTTACATTGTTCAAACTTCCCGATCCCGGGGCTAACATGCATGTTCAAAGTTTGTTAAAATTCCCCACGTGGGGTGTGCAAGGACATTCAAAGTCACCACCTCATCCCGTGGTTCCCCCCCTCGGGCATAACATTTATAGCTGCATAATAGAAGAGTTTTTCAATACCACTGCTTAGTCTGGAAATGATGCTATATTTATTATACAGTTACGTGTTTCTGTAAATTTCCACCCAATAAGATCCTTAACATTTCTAAAAAATTATTGAGAAGTCTGACAAAGACAAAGCACTACAGGACATTCTGACGCATTCAGTGTTTAAATACAAAGAGGAACTTTTAGCCGAGTTTGCTGGGATTCAAAATCCCAGTGGCACTCGTATTATTATTTTCAATGTTCGAACAACTCCTGATGGAAAACCAGAATTTGATTTTTCAACTGCACCTGATGATGTAAGAATTCCTGAGGATACAGACTTGGAGATCAGCAAGATGAAAAAGCAGGAGCGACAAAATCACATTCCAGAGTCTGATTATTCATTGCGGGTAAGTAATTTTACTTATTATGTCTTATGATTTTGACTGCACAGGGCTGGTTTTTATGTTGTTTTAATGATGTCTTGGAAGGCCTATATTTTGTTTTTTTTGTTGTTGTTTTTTTTCAGATATAGGTTAGTTGCAATTTATTTTATTTTTCATATTGTACATGTATATGAGAATGGTATATGTATGGACCTTCTGTAAATAAACTTATGGCATTATTAGGTAATTTGGTTTTATAAACTGGGATGAAAATGTGAATTGGCCACCATAAAGAGATTCGGAAGCTGACATTTCGCCGGAGCATTATCCCTTCGTCCAAAGGTTGATAAAACCAAATTATCTTTTTGATGCTCCCCACTGACACAGCACCACAGTTTCTTTAGAAAGTTTCATTGTACCCCCTTTATGGCATTATTGTGTCCTTATTATCACTGTGTCATGGGAGGCCCAGTAGCATAATTTTTAGTGTTACGTACGGGTTTGAGCTCTGGGCCAGGATCCTCCCTTACTGCCCAGCATTCTATCAGGAATACTGTGGAGTAAGCAATACCACTTACTGGTTGATGCTACAGAATTCTTGGCACTTTAAGATATTTTGCTTACATGTCACTATTGACTGGAGTAACAGTTTTCAGTTAGGTTCCAACATTATTGGTGAAGTTTAAAATTGTTTCAAAAAGTTGTTTGCTTCAACATGCATGTGTAACATTTTTTCCTAGGCTTATTGTGCCATCCTGTACTTGAGACCAAGAATGCAGATTATACTGAGGGGAAAGAAAGTGCGCACCACTGTAATAACAAAGAGTTTAAGTAAAACAGCAGTGGATTTTTACCGCCCATCAGCTGTATCCTTTAATGATCTTTTCTGTATTATGTTGCCAGGTTGTGTAATTAGGGCCATTTGCACTAAATAACAATTATTCCATGAGCCCGCGTTGGATATGAAGTGATAGAATAACCAACGAGCGCGTAGCGCGAGTTGGTTATAATCACTTCATATCCAACAAGGGCGAATGGAATAATTGTTTTAGTAAATTCTCAAACCGGGTTTTGCCGCCGATTTTTATTTCCACAATTTTACAAAGCGAAAAATTTTAAACTTGGCGCACTATTTTCCATATGACGTAAAACTCGGACTATTGGCTCATAGTCGGAGTTTTTTAGCCAATCAAAAAGCTAGAAATGCAATAGTCGGAGCTGAGAATTTACTAATGACTGATATTGCTTCGCTGTGTATCTTTCATGTTCACATAATTCATGTCACAATGCCGCAGTTTTTCTTAAGGAAGAAACATAAACAGTCCAGTAATAAAGCTGGGTTGGACCGATACCCACAACATCAAGGGCTATCAAGCACAATCTGCTGTTAAGAATGTTACTTGTCAGTGTCCTTTATTATGATTGCCCTTTATCCCCATTATCTGGAGTTCTCTTATATTTTATTTTTTTTTATGTAGTTTTCGCATAAGGCAATGAAGTAGATATATCTTGGTTTGTGATCAAAGGTTCTTGATACAGTGCTGATAATCTTTGATGTGCATTATCAGCTCCAAAGCAAGGATAGTGATCTGGCTCTGTTCAAATGAGTCAACTCTTTTCCTTGACAAGGGTAAAAAATTGGATAGGTGAACAAGAATGTGAAAATAACCTTTGGGTTTAGTCAGAATAAAAATCATTATGGAATTATGATGTACCACAGGAACAGGCTGATTAAACCATATGTCCGTGTGGGTTACCAGCTAAAAGTAAGAGTAATATATAGTTAAATTATGTAGATGAAAAATTGTATCTGTTGGCATGCATTAAACACTATATTGATTGATTGCTGTTACAAAAGATACCAGTACTTGATTCTCAAATAAGTTCTTCTAAAAATATCCATACCTCTTCCATAGAAAGTTTTTTTAGTGTGAAGCCTTCCACCTACCCCTTGTTTTTTGTAGTGACCTCCCTTGGGGTAAGGTATGGATACTTTTCTGGAACCTTGGTATTGTCTCTGATCTTGCTCTACCCAGGTCATTTAAAAGGGTTAGTGACTCGTAATTTCTGTTTTCGGGTGGGGGTTGTGGGGGGGAGGAGTTGGAAAGGTGCAAGAGAAAACATTAAAAAATATATGAAAAAGGTTGACGTATCAAGTGTTACGACAGAGATAAAAACAAACACTCTTGACAGGTACCTTGGAAAATTTCTACTTTGTGGCATTACCATTATTTCTGGGGTGACAGGTTCCCCTTAGGTTCCAGTTCTCAAATTGAAACAATTTGTTGGCATGCTTATTGATTCTGCAAAAACCAATGTGCCAGCCACTGCCTTTTTAAAAATCCTGGATCCACCCCTGCAACTGAATGCAACCAGCGATTTAGTCCATAGTCCAACCTGCTAACCATTAGCCACCAAATCTCACCCCTGACCGCTGAGAACTGGTTTTCTGATTCATTTTATCTTTATTTTGCAGGCCAATAACTTAGGAGTTGGGGTTGTGGGTGTTATTGAATGTGATTTCCTTCAGCCGACTCATAACAAACAAGACTTTGATTATACCAAGGCTTACAGGTACTGCAGTAAATAATCAATTTGCTTCAGGAAGTTTAATAGGATGTTTTAAGTACTGATACTTCGTACATGTATGCATATTTAAGACTCTTGCAGGATGATTTGAGATGCTTGAATTACATGATTGTAATTCTCCAGTACAGAAGAGTGGCGATAAACAATTATGCATATATAATATTTGGTGTGCCAAGCTTCCTTAATAAATTTGTTAGATACATCCAAATCCTTGATGTTGCCTCAGTCTTGAATTGCAGGTATAAAAATAAAGCATGCAAAGTGTATTTAAGTTGAACCCCACCTGAGATTACAAAAGGATACTTCTGGACGGATCTTTGCACCAAGCCTCTGTGTGTTTTAAACTTCATTGCCATAAATTTCTAAACAATATGTTACTACTGACAATAAATGTGATGCCGGATTTTGAGGATATTCACACCCATTGTTACTATGTATTCTTACTGTGCACAGACCTCACGCCATGTCACGTTATCTCTCAAGCTCATGCTCTAAGGAAGAAATATGAACTAGTCAATGTATAAGTACCAGCTAGCCATTAACTTAACCTGCAGTGTACTCTCTTAAATGGTCAGTAACACCCTCTTCTCTTTTCAAACTCTACATCTCAAATCCTTTCTGATTCCCTCCATTTCAGCAAACAGGAACATAGAAAGATTTGGGCATTAACATTCTTAACATTGTTCTTGAATTGTATTTCACAGAGCTTGTTTTGCTGCACTGGGATCCAAGCTGAATGATTATTGGTAAGCAATTTAATTTCATTCATCTCAAGTTATAGAGCTGACAAGGCTCATTGTCTTGCTAAGGGGTTCAAATTCCAGATTCTGGTAGCAGTTTGAGAGTTAAAGGCAGAACGTCAATATTTGTAGCTGCAGTCAAGGTATTGTCACTTAATAGTTGCATGCCAAAAAAATAATAAATTGAAAAAATTTTTTTGATTTGTGTTGGTTGCATAGACTGATCAGCAATAACTTTTTAGAGGTTAAATAAAAGCTTCAGTAAGACTACAGCTGAAGATAAGTTTCCTTTAGTAGTCAAATTCAGACTTCTAATGGAGCATTCCCAACCCTTCTGTATGTTTCATCTTCTTCCATGCAGGTGGAAAATAAATTAATGCATTCAATTTTTTTGTGTTGTCTCTCAATGATTTTTATCTTCTAAAAAATGTCTCTTTAAGGAATGAGAAGAAGGGACCTCAGCGCCTCAACAGCAAGGAACCGATCCCTGAACCTGTGGAAGTTCAGTGAGTACTTGCTTGTTACATGATCAAGATAATGATGTGAATGGTAACGGTCATGATAAATTTAAATGAGAGATGTTCACTGGTGATGATGAGTATGATCTGTGATGTTATTGATACATGTACTAATGATCAGTTTTACATTTTGCGGAAATTTTGCAGTATGTTGTAAACGTTATTGAAGTAACCAGAAGTATTTCTAGAATTAAAAAGAAATAAATAAAATCATTTATTTATCACCAGATGTGTGTAATATTCATAAGATTTGTGTCATGAAAGAAGTGACAGATTTGTGCTGCTGTTAATGTTCCTTACTTGCTGAAAATTAACCTTTCTGTCTGAACTGAATAGTTGTTAATTGCCAATTTTTGTGACCGTTTTAAGCACAGATCTGTAAGAATTACATTTTTTTGCAGACAACTCCCAGACCAGATCTGGGTGCAATGTGACAATCCAGAATGCCTGAAGTGGCGGAAGTTACCTGACGGTACAGATCCAAAAAAACTACCAGACAAGTGGTACTGCAAGGAAAATCCAAACCTTAGAATGAGATCCTGTAGCATCCCTGAGGAGAAGGAAGAGGAAGTAGAACAGCCATATGTCAAGACTCAAAAGAAACGTTTGTGAGTAACTATTGTCACCATTTTTTTCCACTGCCATTGCAGAACACTTTATTTCCAGTTTCCTAAGTTTAGAGGAGCTGCATGCTTGTGCACCTTGAAAGCTAGTCTGGTATAAATTTTTTAAGCTTGTCATCTGTACATGTAATCCATGTTTATCAATTTTCTCCACCATTACCATCCTTGTTTCTTTATGGTTTATTATTTTGTAAGACTGGTACAGAGTATCGTAGAAGTGGTTACCAAGCTAGGCGTGGTAGCCAAGTATGATTGATTCTTTCAACTGTTATACCGTTGCTTGAGGTACCTTCATCTCTATTAATGTCGTTTCTTTTAGAGGTTTCGTCTCTTGCTCTTTACAATTTTCTCTTTGGTGTTTTTCTATCTTTGTAAAGTATTATTCTCAGGTGTCCTGCAATTTAATGGTAATTTTGTCGATGGTCAAAACAACTTAAAATATCGCGACTGTGCTCCTTCAAGCAAACAACTGTACAGATCAAGTCTTGCAAGATGCAACCAATGAATGCTTTTAATTAATGTTGTTGTAAAATTCGTCTCACTGGCTTTTAGCAAGATGATGTACCTATTTATTATTTTCATTCCTCAAATAATCCGTTTAATTGGCAGCAAAATATGCTTGAGGAAATTGACGGTCACACCTTTTCATTTGAAGCCTGAGAAAACAGATGTCCTCCTACACTCAATTCTCTGTAGTCCATTCAAGAATCATTCAATATTGTTGATGACACATTGTTTCAGTCTGTTTCTGGTTTTCTCCGTGATGAGTGAATGGAACTTATGGCTACCAGTTCCAGTCATCATTCTTCTATATCGACAAAGCAGAAAATCAAACTTTACATACATGCCTAAGTAAGCCATTCTCTTTCAATATCAGTAACTTGGTAATATTTTGTTTTGTCTACAGGGAAAAAGAGATGGAAGATAGGAAGCGTAAAGAAAAGGTAAGCATTAAATTATGCATTGTCTTTTAAAATACCCTCATTATATTGAAATTACTCTCAAAAAGGGAGGCAGAGAGGAGTACAATTTGTGCAGAAAAGAGGTTCTTAAATTTTCAAACTACTGTCCTTTAAAGACTGTGTGATATTTTTACTCGATATTATTTTGTTTTCTGAAAAAGTGTTAACTTCCCTGCTCTCCCATAATGCCCATTTGGATTCTCACGTTAACTGCAGGACAATCTGTAAATTAATTATTCTGAAGGAGTAAATTATGAGAGAAGATTGGAATTTAAGGGAAACAAGCAATAGTCTTTATTTTATAACACTTCTGGTAGGATTGTACCATTTGCCTTTAGAAGAGTTATATTTGCTTCAGCAATGTTCCTAATCGTGACTGCATTTATTTATTTTCAACTCCTTAGGAAAGACAGCTTGAAGAGGTGGGTGATGTTTTTTTGCTCAAAAACCTGAATCTTGCTGTGGACCTCGTTTCAAGTCCTTACGAAGTGGAACCTATTGATAGTTTTCTCTTAAATGCTTTAAAAGGCTGTTTAGGCTATATGGACTGCTTTTTAAAGCTCTGTAAGTTAATTTCAGGCTGTACTATAGCATTGTTATCTGTCTGGTCATATCTAGGGGAATTTGTGTCTTCTTGAATATTAGGGCTTTTTGTCAAATATTTCCAAAAATTTTTGGTGTTATTGCTTTTCTGGAAAACATAACTGATTGACCTTTTAAAATTGGTACCCAAATTGACAAGCATTAAATTTTTGGTATCATAAAACTTGAAAGTGACAATTCTCTTAGAACAGATAATTTACCAAAATGATCCATTGGGTGCCCTACAAGGTGTTATGCATGTTTCACTTGCCAGTTAGTTACTGATTGCTACAAGATTAACCTAAAGCAATCAGTGATTACTTCATAGGCAGTTGCTTTTAAAGTGGATAGGAATGAACTAACAGCTTCTCCTAGGTCAGGAAGAAAATTAGCGTAACAGAGCTTTTTTTTCAGGCAAGAAGGTCGGAGCAACAACGAAAAGAGTTGGAGAAAAAAGAAGCAGAATTGCAGAGGTTTGTTAGCATCTTTTCAAACTCTGTAAATATTTTTAAGAAGTTCAGTCGGTCGTTTTCTTTATTTGGTACCCCTTAAATATGACTGTATTGAATCAGGGACCGCAGAGCAGAAGCAGCTGGTATGGCCAATAGCCCTTACTACCACTTTTATTGTTGGGATTTATTTCTGGGCTCCAGATGGTGTGCAAATGCAAGATAAATGGTGAAACACTGACTGTGACATTTGTTTGTATTGGCCAGATTTTTTTTTAGCCCCACCACTTTGAAATGGTATCTGTGGTCCCTGTAAAAGTCAAGTTGCCCTACTGCACTCCAGCATTTTAAGCTTGGAGATGAATTAGGTTTAATCAAATGAATATAATTCACAGATCCACGTAGCTTCTTGATGAAATATCCTCTGGTAATTTATTAAACATGACAGACCATGTTTGACCACATTTCCAAACACCAAGAAAATAGTTGAAAATATGAGGCACAGTGGAGTATTTTTTTAATTATTATTGTTATTATTATTATTTATCTTATTTTTTCTCTTTTTTAATCTGTTGTAATATAAAGGCAAATAAATGATGATGATGATGATGAACAAATTTCAGAGTGTTTGGAAATGTTGTGAAATGCTGTCTTGACTGTTTGATGTATCTTCTCAATCAAAACTGAACAAAGGAGAAAACGGAGAAATAAATCACAGCTAGTTAAGATCAGATATCCAAACACTTTCACAGGTGTGATTTCGTTTGTTTAAGCTTGATGAAGTTATTTATTTTTCCTTTGTTCTTGTAGACTTAAACGGCAGCTCTCTGAAATTGAATCTGGGGGTGAATCATCAATTATGCAATCAATTGAAAAGAACAGTGCCAGACAGCAGCAGGCCATAAGACAGGTTAGACTTTGCAGACAGACAGACAGACAGACAGACATTATTGCAAAGCTCCCCCTTGGGGACTCTTCAGCCATACATGAATCTAAAATATTAAGATTACAAAACTGAGATAATAACTATTTACAAATGAAAATATAGATTGTAAAAAAACACCCTATACTGTATTTCAATGTTAAAATCACATGTTATGAATTAAAAGAAAGCCATGGCTTGACCTTTGTTTGATTTCACAGTTCAGTGCTTAAGGTCTTTTTTGGCTTGAGGAAGACTTCAAATTATTTGTTACGAGGCTGGAATTATTGGATCAAATTAAATGACCATGTCACTGCAAAACAAGCTGATGAGAAACTGGGTGGCTCTTATCTTTATACCAACACTCGTCAAACTTTAGGCTAACTTGAGGTTGTGCTGTAAACTGCAGTTGAATAATGTCATTTGATTTTTAGCAGGTAAAAGGAGAGCAGAAGTCACCACAGACATTGAGGATAAAGGTAAACAGAGGTTCTTTATTTCCATCACCCGTCCCCACCCTCCGCCCCACTTCAGAATGAGCGGTAGCTGAGAGAAAAAAAGTGATTCTGTTTGGGTCAAAACTCGTTAATTTCTAATACACATCAATTAAATCACATCTGAAAAAAAATATTGTCCAAAAGATAATAACATTTAATGCTGACAGTGAGTGTGCTGGAGTGGAAATGTTTGGCTGAAACTACTGTAGTCTCATGGTTTGATAGCAAAACCAAGAGAGCATGAAGGGTGAGAGAGGTAATCCCCCATGTAGACCTTACATGTACTTTCTGAAGGTCGCCCCTTGACAAGTTATTTTTAGATCATTCTCAGTTTCAGAAATCCTAGGAGAGACAGCTGTCTAGAAATAGCCTATCCTGTGGCGTGGATTTTGCTTGTGGGCGTCCTAAGCAGATTTACATGCATTTTTCATCCTCCAAGAAAACATTTGTAAAATTCACATGCCAACATATACTAGTAGTAACCACAGGTTAGAAATTGCGGGCCTGAATGCACTTGAAGAGCTTTTGTTCAAGATGTTGGGAATGGGCAGAGAAGATAGTAATGCATACCTTGTTTGTCAGCAAAAGAAATTGGATATGGAAAGGCCACTTTATTGAAAGCATGACAGAAAATTGGCGTTACTTTCGACTCTCACCAATTTCCGTCATATCCCCCCTCCGGAGAGTATTGTCAAGTATTCAAGCTGGTCGTAGAGGAATGTTTATTTGCTCAAAATTGAGGCAAATTCTTTGGAAGATGGAAGTCAGGACATTTGCAAGGATAAAGAGAGTAATTTGGGACCGTTTGCTGGCTTTTAAGGGTGAAATTATCCAGAAGCAAGCTTTAGTTTTGTTTCCGTGCCGAACCTCACGCGCTGAATAATTATTATCGCGTTGTTTATGCTGTCTGTCATGCTTTTTCTTTCGTTCTCTTTCCTAGCCCGCTGAGGTCATTTTTTCGTCTAAATCACATAAGGAAAGTTCGGACAAGATGTTCCCATTCGAGGTTTCGCTCTTAGGCAGTGATTCTGGGAGTTTTTGACCATAACGTTGGCTTGTGTTGTTCGTGTTCGTGTTAACGTTGCAACGTCTGCTACGGGCGTTCGTGGCGACTTCGAGTCAAGCAATGACGCGAGGTGAAACAAAAAATTGTATTCTGGTTTTCTTCTATTTTGCTGAAATCTGAACATGATAAAGCTGGATTGTTAAGGAATAGATTGTTCTTTTGCCGCTAGCAGTTCTTCTCGGGGAGGGTAGACCAGACGCGAGAGAGCGGCAGAAATCGAGCCTGTATTTTACACCCGCGAAAGCTTAAGCCGGGGTGACAGAAGCCTGGATCACATGTGACAAACTGTCAAGAAAACGTCAGCAGAACGTACTTTTCATCTTCCATGTGACAAACTGTTATGATTGACACATTTTTCACATTCTGATCGTTCTTAGTTGCAGAACAAATTTTCAACTTCCGGTTTCAGCATCCCTCTTATAATCGTGGCGCGTACACGTAATAAGCAATCCGCTGGTCACTGTCAAGATTAGGGTTGCGGGCCTCTCTTGGGCCCGCAATTATCCATAAGATCACACCAGGAATAAGGCATATAGAGGATGAACTTTCTTGCCAAACTCAATTCTTTCATTTCTCATTTTAAACAGTTGATGACACCATCTTCAAGTGAGTTCAAGGTGGGTGTGCACCTTTTTCCTGTTGCTTTGAATAAATTTCTGGTGGGATGAGGGAACGTTCTAGCAGTTTAGAGGAACGAAAATTGATCTGTAAAGATCTCCTTTGTCTGGGATGTTGTTCTTGACTTGAAATCAAAACATGGTCTCTGGTACTGATACATCTAAGCCTTTAAGGTTTTCTCAATTCATGGACAAGAAATCTAGAAGCCCATCACCTTTATATTGAAATTCATCCTCTGTGGACTTTCGATGGCTTTGACTCATTTGGGGTGTGGTTTTTATGCCAGCAAAGCCCAAAACGTGTGAAAAAGATGATTTGGAAAATGGCCTGATCGTTTTGGGTTTTAAAATGTTTTGGCATACTGTATTTCCATTATTGCAGCCAACTCCAGTCCGAGGTCGAACCCCACAAGTAGTGGCCCGTAACTTATACAGTCCAAAGTCACCAGTGGTTGTAGCAACAAACAGAAACCAACCACAACAACAACAGCAACAATCTGTGAAGGTTGTCAAAGTGTTTTCATCTCTTCCGTCAACAAGCCAGTCACAAACTACTCCAAAACCACTGGTGCAGATTGTGCCGAGCCCTCAGGGACAACAGGGCAACAGGGCTGTGGCGGATATGTCACCAAGAGTCGTATCAGTACAGTCATTGCAGCAAGGTCAGAGTTTACAGGTGAACCAAGCGCAGCCCATAAGAACTGATGGGAATGTTCCTTCACAGCAGAAGGTCACAGTTCAAAACCTGGTGTTATCATCCGGACATAAAATTCACCTACAAACACCAATTACACAGGGTTTGACTTCCACGCCAAACAATACACCAACATACCAAGTTAGAGCACTATCAGTTCAGCCATCACAACAACAACAACAACAGATGCAAATTAAGAACTCCAATACAGTGACACTGCAAACAACACCAGTATCCCAAAATCAGCGTCCTCAGCAAATCAACAACCCAGGAAGATCACCGGCAATGTCATCCAGCTACAAACCTTTAGAGTCATTACAAGAAGTCAACAGGCAAGCGACTCAGGGAACTGTGGTTTCCCCCGTGTCTGCAGTTATTCCAGAGGCTAAGGAGCCCACCAAGCAGTCACCCACAGAGATCAGGAATCAAGTCACTGTCCGTGACAGATACCGATATATTGTCCCCACACCACAGACTTCAACCATGCCAGCAACCACTGCTGCAGCTGGTCCTGGCACCCAGCTTGTTCAGACATCACCTCTCAACCCTGCCATACCAGCCAGGGTACAGCCATTAAACCAAACTGCTGTCAACCCCATGCTGCAGGTATTGCAATGATTTTCAATGTTTTGACCAAACCTTAGCCTGTGTTGCAGGCATGAACAAAAGACGTACGAGAGGTGAAAAGAAGGGAAATAAGAGGAAATCGTTTTTTCTCACAGTCCCCCTCCTTCCCTCCTCCATTCCCCTCCCCATTTTGCCCTGCTATGTAGGCTACCTACACCTCTGCCTGCCTTGATCAGTCATTTTCTGTCCCAGTGGGGCTCATCTCTTTTTCTGTTGCAAGATGTACTCAAATGAACTTGCCACACTAGCTCATCCTGACATTCAACACAGGGAGTTTCGGAAATAGAGGATCTGTAAAGAGTATGTTAGAGTACTGTGTTGTGGGAGCTTCATGTGCATCTGAATTTTTTCTTTATATATTTGTGGTTTGTACATCTTTCCCAGTGTTACAAATCCCAGTTTAGGTTCAGTATGGTTAAGCTTACTTTACTTTGAAGATCATTTTGTAGAACACATTAATTACATGTATGGTGGTACTTCATTAACTTTGATGTAATTTATGTCCAATATCTTTACTTTCTTGCGATGCTCTCTTCAACCTCCAATTGGCCAATTGATTTATAGCGTTTAGCCTAGCTTCAGTCATTTAACAATGAGTACATCAAAGTCGGCAATTGTCAGGCAAGAGAACACTTCGGCTGAAATGTCTCATTTTTCTGTTGTACCACTTTTCAGGTACAAATTAAACAGGAACCTAAACCTACTGTACCAGTCAACCCCTTACCTTCGACAGGCCCAAATATTCAGATATCCCAAGTTCATTCTGGGGCCCCGGCAGTTGCAGCATCAACAGTTAAAGTGAAAACTGAGAAGGAGGAGGACAGGTAATTCAACTTTTTAATACTCTTTGATATGTACTGGCAGCACATCCATAAATGGGCTCAAGTACCACCTGCTGTGGCCCTAAAGGAGACCAGTCATGATGTGGCCCAGGATTTTTTGACCCCTAAAAAAGACCATACTCAAAACATATTTAATATATATTTATTTTCTTCACATGAAACCCTAAACAAGACCTTTATGGCTACATATAGAAGTACACATGATGCGTTTTCCTCAGAACACCCTGAGACCAAAATTCGAAATTTACACCCCTGACCGAAACGAAGAGCATCCCACCCCTCTCATAGATCAGCACATAGACCAGACGGCGGGGGAAATAGAACTTAATCCGCAAACGCTAAGGTTAGAGCCACATCTTACGGCGTAGTGAACAGGACAACATGGAAGTATTGCTTTGTAGTCCAACTTACGATTGGGTGTTCTTTTTTTGTGCATGTTAGGTTATTCAGTCTTTACAACAGTCGAAGGTCATCTTGGAATCTCCACGTAATGTTTAAGCCCCGTCTATACTATTAAATGCCTTTTTGTTCGAAAACGCTCACTGTTGATGCGTATTTGCCTACCTTAGATTAAAAGAAAGAACCAATCAAAATGCAATATTTTATAACTATAATAAATTCAGTAACCAGTCGG
>JAHPZR010045423.1:0-7500 GCA_019787425.1 Platygyra sinensis | reverse complement strand
AGTGTGTTTTCGTTTGAGCTTCGTGCGGAAAGAACTCGGAGTGGGGGAAATGTGTGAGAGAAGAATTATGAGGAACGGAATTGGGAACAGAAGACGAAATAGAAGTAGGCGAAGATCGCAACTGTCCAGAGCTGTGACTTGTGGGGAGCCCCACAGTTTTCCTGGAGTTTTCATTTGGCTGTTTTTTATAAGATCCTTCACTAGCATTCCTCTTATGATGAAGATTGAGTCCAAATGGTGAATGTTCCAGTCGACGTATTCCCGCGCTAGCGATTGAGCTGCAACTTGAATCATCGACTTGTTCCCACACATAGTCCTGCTGGCTTGCCGGAGACAGAGGCGTTTTAGGTGTTGAAGAAGTTTCGCTCCTTTCTGAGTCCAACCGATCATGAAATACTCCCGTCCTGCCAAGGAAACGGGGCTGTTGCACATGCTCCTTAGCTTCGAAAAATTCCTTTAGTTCCCTGGGGGATATTTGTTCCTTATTACTATCCAAATCTTTGACCTCCTTTCCTTCTAAACCCGGAAAAAACGCAGGTTTCGAGTTCAGTTCTCTCCTCCGCTGCATGTGTTCCTGATATGATGGTGCCGCGGGCTGGCGCCGGCGGTCAACAGCTTGAAACACTTGATCGGGGCTCGGGGATGGAGACCGGGGACCCCCTGGGGGTTGTTTAGATACCGGTGAGCTGGGTGGAACAGGAGATGTCGGACTGCTATCAAGATCTTCCGTACTCAAGCCTTGAGTTTGTATAGACTGTTTGACTTCCAAAGCACGTGCCACAGATGAGGGATAGTTAGGCACAGGGCTAAGACGCTGGTACTGTGTGACACTTTCCGTGACAGGAAATAATCGTACAGTTTGAGGCGAATGCGCTCGACGTAACACTGCAGTCTCTAGTTTACGACCACTTGCCGTGGTCTTTTGCGCCTGTTTGTGTTCAATTAGTTCAGCGCTTGTCGTTGTACTACTCAACTGTCGCTTAGAGTTCGTGAATTTCCGATTTCCTTTCAGTCGTAATTTCATCGAATCCGGTGGTAAGCCGAGTGGTTCCGAACTTCGTCGACCGACTGGTGCATGTCCTTTGCCGTGGTGAGGTTCATAAAAAGCGGCGCTGAGTTTATTGGAAAACTCAACGTCATGTCTCTTGAGTGGAGGCGATGAACTCGGCGATGGAATCCCTGAATCGCATGGCGAACTTGGTGTGCTTACACTTTTATTCGGGGGGTGCACACTAAGAGTGCTTGTGACATACAAGTTCGAATCGCTTAAGTGAAGGGAAGTCCTTTCTCCTTTGGGACTCAAAGGTTCCGGTGACTCTATCCCGTCGTCCGTAGAGGACTGACTCAAGGCAGTCCGTGAGTCCTGGGTACTACCCTCCGAGTCGCTTGCCACGTGATTAGCAGCGATCTCGCTACGATCGCCAAGAATTGTTCTTACATCATCTCCCATGATATCCACACACCGTTCAATTATAAACTGTATCACCGGGGGTACGGAGTTTGATTGTTCCGTGGCAGGGATACTGCAGCCTTTAGGCGCCCACAGCATGCTTGGCGCCACACAAACTGCCAAGTTGTAAGCGTTCATGTTGTTGGTTTCCGCGTTGTCGGCGATGTGATATAACACGCACAAAAACGATTTTAAAAGTTCGTAATTATAACGTTTGATTCCACTCAAAATCCTGAAAGAAAGGAAACAGTATCAAACAATCGCACTGACTACCAAAAAACTCAAACCAACTAAACTACAGAGCTAAATATCATCGTAGATTGCCAGGCGCGTAAAAATATGACCGTTTTCAAGCGCGGGAAAACTTGCCACCAACGTTAAGCGAGGGGAATCCTGTAGCCTTTGCGAAACACGGAAAACCTTGTCACTGTTGTCAAACGCGTGAAGATTGTAACCAGGGTCAAACACGGGAAGCCTGTGGCGTTTGTCAAGTGAGAAAGCCTTTGTAACCTGTGCTAAGCGCGGGAAAACTTAATTGTAACCTGTGATTTAGCCTTTGAACAGGCGCTGGCTGGGAGGATCTGACCGCGAGTGGACGAGCCAAGTAGAAACTGACTAAGCGTGAAGTATCCGAGGGGGAATGGGATGAGGGATGCTAGAGAGCCAGTTCACAGACTGCTTGTGTTTAGGCGGGAAAAAGCTTGTAGCCTGCGTTACGTGCGGGGAAACAAGTAACTAACGTAAACAGCAGCAAAGGATGTCATCTGTGTGAAGGTGGACATGGGAAGCATCGCAACCTTTGTAAGGTCTTTAAGCATTTAATATGTCTGTGACATTATTTTTTCCCAAAAAGACAGTTCGTACCCCTTGATTTGCCTCGCGCGTTCGTCTTGGTCTACGATGTTACTGGTGGCGACGAGATCTTCGTAATTCTCACTCTCAAATACACAGTCAGGCAGGCGACGAAGAAATTCCTGCAAATACAAGTTTTATCTTAAGTCAATAGTTATTCCCTTCCTTTTGAATTCCTTAATAGCCATAGGTAAGCTGGTCTGCTTCCGATTGAAACAGAGAGGTGTTGATAGAAGTAGCGTGTTTGGAGCCTTCATTGTCCGAAGGAAAGTAAAAACAAATCACTTCATTTAATGTCATGGTATTTAGCACTTTTGTGCTAATTGGCCTGGACCTCCGGATCTCAAATCCAGTGCCCCTCTAATCCTCGAGCCCTTTCTGTAGTTGGTGTTCTGTGTTTTAACCTGATTTGTTTTTTTTTCTTTTCAGATGTACATACTGCTCCCAGCAAACAGCGATGGAAGAATCCAATCAAGAAATCGCCAATAATCAATTGGGCCATGCACAAAAAAACACAGGGATCCACTAAAGGACACTCCATGGATGTACAGTCTTCATCACCTGGAAAGTTAGTGTCAGAGTGAACTCGAATGCAGTAGAATCAGAACAGTATATTGAATCAAGTGGCAGAGTAGGGAGCGCGGTGGCCTCGGGGCTAGTGTGCTCGTCTCCGGATCGAGGGGTTCGGGTGCAAGCCCTGGCTGGGAACACTGTGTTGTGTTCTTGGGCAAGACACTTTACTCTCACTGTGCCTCTCTCCACCCAGGTGTATAAATGGGTACCGGCGAACGTAATGCTGGGGGTAACCCTGCGATGGACTAGCATCCCATCCAGGGGGGAGTAGAAATACTCCTAGTCGCTTCACGCTACAGAAACCGGGATAAGCTCCGGCCTGATGGGCCACTTGACTCGTTTGTAGATTTTACCTTGTGGCAGGACCGAGCTTGAACCCACCCATGCCTCATTATAGAGTACATTCTGCCTTAGCAAGAATCTTGTAAGAGGAGTGGGGATGTCTTCTACTGTTCAACAACGTTACATTTTAGTGATTCAAATTTTGACAGCGGTAGTATTAAAAACACCCAGAATTCTTGGAACTATGATGTCATTTATATTTTGTGATTCATTTGTCTGTGTATGCTTACACCAAGTGTCCTCTCTCTTCCAGGCTTTTCGGGATTCCTCTGACGCAGCTCTGTACCGAAGAAGAGCCTGTACCAAAGGCAGTGCAAGAACTGTTGTTACATTTGTTTCGGTACGGCCCCAATACCACGGGAATCTTCAGGAAGTCTGCTAATGCCAGGATTGCCAAAGAAATCAAGATTGAATTGGATGAAGGTGAACTAAGACTTTCCATGTAGCTTTGGGATACTGGAGTTGTGTTACGTCAAGAGCTCATCACTAGGAGTCTACAACTACCCCATTGCCGGATTTCATACGTTGAGGGCCTGGGTACGAGTCCGTGTATTATGGGATTAACAACACAAGACCCATATATTCAGAAAGAGCACACCGAGCTTTACCAATATTAAACAAGATACAGCCATTCAAGCACTTCAAAATTTGCAAAGAATGTATGGATTTCCGGACAAGTGTCCGGCAATCCATACATTTGTTAGTAAAGTTTTAAGTTTTTGAATGGCTGTATCTTGTTCAATATTGGCCCGATTAACACGAAACTTGAGGATTTTGTAAAGCTCGGTGTGTTCTTTCTGAATATATGGGTCTTGTGTTGTTAATCTCATAATACATGGACTCATACCCAGGCCCTCACGGTATGAAATCCGGCAATATTCCTGTCACGGCGTTTTCACAGACCGATCTATTTTTAGTTTGAATTTATCTCGAATTCAGATCCACACGGGAACCTCAGTGTCCACATGATTGCAATCACAAGCACGATCAAATCATGGGTCGGCATGTTCACTTGAGGCCGCATTGTTTAGCGTGCTCATGTAGACTGGAACTGGCCTATTTCGCGGGAAAAATATCTAAAAATGGAGTGGTCTGTAAAAATGCCGTTGCACTGGCTTATTATGGGAGTTGCAGTCTCCTAGTAATGGGCTTCTGGTTATGTTATTGATACGGACTCGGGAGCCTTTTCATCTCGACTGCAGTTGTTAAGATTTTTTTTTCAGTCTTGCATCACCGGGTCCCTTTTTCCGGGAAGTTCTCGAAAATCCCATCTAGCCCTATCAATTTATGATCGACTTATTCGAACGCGCTCCATCTCCAAACAGAGTTAAATAAATGACACAACGCAGCAACGTCTTGGTCGAGGGGCCCGTTTCTCGAAAACCCCGGAAACTTTTCGGCCCGCAAAGCCATTTTAAATTTATCTGTATCTAAAAACGGCGAGGTGTATACGCGCGTAACTTCTTGTATGAAGAGAACCTCTGTTCGTTTTAAGAATATGTGAAAAAATAGCTCTGTGATCATGATACCAACACCTTTCGAGACTTTCGACAAACCGGCCCCTGCGGGTACGCACAGGTACACAATTAATTGATCGTGAGAGTTCAAGAATGGTACACGATCAAGGGACGTAGAGACGCACACCATAAAGGGCAGTAGAGGTACACAATTAAGGGACGGAGAGACGCACACCATAAAGGGCAGCAGAGGTACACAATTAAGGGACGAAGAGACGCACACCATAAAGGGCAGCAGAGGTACACATTTAAGGAACGTACAGATGCGCACTATAAAGAGCAGCAGAGGTACACTATCATGGGGCGAAGAGACGCACAACAAAGGGACTGATAAAGATACCCAATTAAAGGGCGGATAGTGTTCCCCAATTTAAAACAATTACTCACTATCTGAGTGGGGTCCTAGAGTTATACACAGTGGTAATATTTACACCTACCGGTAGTGTTTTGTCTTTTGTCTTCAGCGTTGACTAAGAAACGTGTGTAAATATTGCGATGTTTTTCTTTTTTTATTTGTGTGTAAATATTGCGATGTTTTTCTTTCAGGAAAAATTGTGGACTTCGAAGATGTGTCAGAGGTCATAACTGCTTCTGTTTTGAAGGTGAAGATTGTGTTTCCCCAAAACTACATACCATATCGTGTCCAGCATATCACGTAGCTTGACACCTCTGCACCATAGCAGCGATTCCTTGTAAGCTCCCTGAAGAGACTACCCTGAAAGTTTTGCCTTTCGATTTTTACTTCTAAACTGATAAAGGTGTCTATCTTAACAATAAGATAAATCTTTGAAATCTACGAGTCGTTCAAAACTTCATCTCGACCATTCTTTACAGACGTTTTTTGAAAACTGCTACGCTACTCACTATCTATTTAACAATTAGATTATGAGCTCGAGATTTCTATCGCGCGATAGAAATCGAGAGCGAATAATCTAATTGTTTTAGTATAAATCTACTAGTCGTTCAAAACTTAATCGAAATCCTCTTCTCAACACTTCGAAAACGCCAAGAAACGGCCGTCATTTTGTTAACAAGCGAAGCGCACACTGTTACGCTACTCACTATCTATCACAGAATAGATAGTGAGTAGCGTAGCCAATCAGAGAACGGCATTCGTGATAGAACGCTATTAGATTTATACTAACACAGAATAGATAGTGAGTAGCGTAGCCAATCAGAGAACGGCATTCGTGATAGAACGCTAGTAGATTTATACTTCTAAGTATAAATTGTAATACTTTGTAACGCTAAGTATCAGTTTTAACTTAACACTTCTGTCTTAAACTGCTCGATTTAGTTACCTTGTTAGTAAATGGGCTATTAAGGAATTCAAAAGGAAGGGAATAACTATTGACTTAAGATAAAACTTGTATTTGCAGGAATTTCTTCGTCGCCTGCCTGACTGTGTATTTGAGAGTGAGAATTACGAAGATCTCGTCGCCACCAGTAACATCGTAGACCAAGACGAACGCGCGAGGCAAATCAAGGGGTACGAACTGTCTTTTTGGGAAAAAATAATGTCACAGACATATTAAATGCTTAAAGACCTTACAAAGGTTGCGATGCTTCCCATGTCCACCTTCACACAGATGACATCCTTTGCTGCTGTTTACGTTAGTTACTTGTTTCCCCGCACGTAACGCAGGCTACAAGCTTTTTCCCGCCTAAACACAAGCAGTCTGTGAACTGGCTCTCTAGCATCCCTCATCCCATTCCCCCTCGGATACTTCACGCTTAGTCAGTTTCTACTTGGCTCGTCCACTCGCGGTCAGATCCTCCCAGCCAGCGCCTGTTCAAAGGCTAAATCACAGGTTACAATTAAGTTTTCCCGCGCTTAGCACAGGTTACAAAGGCTTTCTCACTTGACAAACGCCACAGGCTTCCCGTGTTTGACCCTGGTTACAATCTTCACGCGTTTGACAACAGTGACAAGGTTTTCCGTGTTTCGCAAAGGCTACAGGATTCCCCTCGCTTAACGTTGGTGGCAAGTTTTCCCGCGCTTGAAAACGGTCATATTTTTACGCGCCTGGCAATCTACGATGATATTTAGCTCTGTAGTTTAGTTGGTTTGAGTTTTTTGGTAGTCAGTGCGATTGTTTGATACTGTTTCCTTTCTTTCAGGATTTTGAGTGGAATCAAACGTTATAATTACGAACTTTTAAAATCGTTTTTGTGCGTGTTATATCACATCGCCGACAACGCGGAAACCAACAACATGAACGCTTACAACTTGGCAGTTTGTGTGGCGCCAAGCATGCTGTGGGCGCCTAAAGGCTGCAGTATCCCTGCCACGGAACAATCAAACTCCGTACCCCCGGTGATACAGTTTATAATTGAACGGTGTGTGGATATCATGGGAGATGATGTAAGAACAATTCTTGGCGATCGTAGCGAGATCGCTGCTAATCACGTGGCAAGCGACTCGGAGGGTAGTACCCAGGACTCACGGACTGCCTTGAGTCAGTCCTCTACGGACGACGGGATAGAGTCACCGGAACCTTTGAGTCCCAAAGGAGAAAGGACTTCCCTTCACTTAAGCGATTCGAACTTGTATGTCACAAGCACTCTTAGTGTGCACCCCCCGAATAAAAGTGTAAGCACACCAAGTTCGCCATGCGATTCAGGGATTCCATCGCCGAGTTCATCGCCTCCACTCAAGAGACATGACGTTGAGTTTTCCAATAAACTCAGCGCCGCTTTTTATGAACCTCACCACGGCAAAGGACATGCACCAGTCGGTCGACGAAGTTCGGAACCACTCGGCTT
>JAHPZR010045421.1:0-10266 GCA_019787425.1 Platygyra sinensis | reverse complement strand
GCAGAGAGTAGCTGGTAGAACTTAGGTAGATCGTACAGCGTAGAGCGTAGAGGATAGCAGGTAGTGCGTAGAGAGTAGAGGGTAGATCGTAAAGCGTAGAGTGCAGAGAGTAGCTGTAGAGCTTGGGTGGATCGTACAGTGTAGAGCGTAGAGGATAGCAGGTAGTCCATAGAGAGTAGAGGGTAGATCGTAAAGCGTAGAGCGTAGAGTGCAGAGAGTAGCTGGTAGAGCTTGGTTAGATCGTACAGCGTAGAGTGTAGTGTGCAGAAAGTATCAGGTAGTGCGTAGAGGATAGATTGTAGAGCATAGAGAGAGTAGCTGGTAGCTTTAGAGCTTAGAGAGTAGATCGTACAGCGTATCGTACAGAGTAGCTGGTAGAGCTTAAAGAGTGGATCGTAGAGCGTAGAGCATAGATCGAGGAGAGTAGCTGGTAAAGGGAAAACTCCATACAGAATTGTAAATTAAAAAGATTACTAAAATTCTGTCAACCATAACACTCAACAATCCCCATGCACTTTACTGTTTGCTACAATAACTATAAGCTTCTATGCCTGTACATAGAATCGTACAGCATAGAGCGTAGATGGTAGAGGGTAAACCCAATATTGAATTTTAAACTAAAAAGACCATTAAAATACTGTTAACCGCAATGGCACTCAACAAGCTCCATGCACCTCCATACATAGAATCGTAGAGCGTAGAACGTAGATGGTACACGGTAAACTCGATACTGAATCACTGAAAACGATTAACACACTGTAAACCGTAATAACACTGTAATAACAATAAAATCTATCTTTAATATGAGATATATGAGACTAATATGCAACAAATTGAAATCAAATGTGCTGCAAAATAGGCAGGTAACCATAGTAACAATACACAATTACAGTAAAGTCTATGAAGTAGAAAGTACACATGTATCTTTTCAACAAGACTGGTGATGAAAGCGTAGAGTCGTAGAGCTCTACGAAAATTTCTACGCCAAATCGAGCTTCATAAAACGGGCTGGGTATAACTGAGGAATACTGTTAGTTATGTTGGCTTCCTGAAATTTGTTGGAAAAAACTTCCTGGATATTTCTGTACAAGCAATGCAGAAGTTGTACTGTGCTGGCAAAAACAACTTGGTGCATCTGTTGTCTCAGTGTTTTCAGGCACCTGAAGATCAGCCTAAGAGTGCCACTGCCACAAGACTTCCCTTGGACAGGATGCCATTTGGTCTTCTGGACTATAACATCCACTTCTTTGCTGCCCACACAACTGTTCGTATTGGCACCGAGCCCCATTATGCTAGGTGGCTTGCGACCTTGTATGCTCACTTTGGCCACAAATGGTTGTGTTTGTTTCGGGGGCCAACATGGCAGTATGAGGAAGAAAGTCAAGTCCAACAAAGTGATAAAGAGGTTGATGTCTTGGAAATGGCACTAAACAGTGACATTTCACTACTGGAAGACAACGTGGTGGAAGCTGAAATGGAGACAGGGGATGATGGTGAAGAATGCACATCCACAAAAAAAAGGAAAAGGACTGAAGAAGAGAAAGATGACTCCACAACAACAAGCACCACTGCAGCTAATGTGTCTACTCTTTGGTCACGACTTGACCAACAAGATGTGGCTGAAATCTCAGAGGGGTTAGAAGATCCTAAGACTGTAGAGAAAGCAGCAGGTGTCAATCCCCAAGCATCTTGGCAGAAGCAAAATAGTGGAATTTACAACCCATTAAAGGTACATTGTTGTACATGTGAAATTTTATTGTCTTGAACAAGTCTACATAGTACTTGTGCCTCTTACATATACCAATAATTCCAAAAAAATTAATGAAACTGTGATACATTTGTTTAAATGTATATGTGTCATCTGTTTCATTGAATGAACCAAAACAAAGATGTAACTATTATTATTATTATTATTATTGTTATTATTATTATTATTATTATTATTATTATTATTATTATTATTATTATTATTATTATTGTTGTTGTTGTCGTTTTGTAAATAATTTATGAATTGTAAATAAAATTTCCATTGTATTTTTTTATAAAAATATTATTATTAACATTATTAATATTATTATTATTCTTTGTTTTACATAGGCCAAAGTTAATGTTGCCAGCCTTGGTATTCGCCAGATTCAGAACAGGATTAAAGCAAGTGGCTTCTCTCGTGACTCAGACATTCAGGTTAGTCCCGTGCAATACATTTAACCTGCTTTTCCTGTAATACCTTCAATCTAAAATGTTTTGTTTTCTTTTTGTGAAGTGAGACATTTACATTGTAAATGACTCAGTGTATAAATCACCATGCGTCTATAACACTGGCTGTTCTAGGCGCCGGTTTGAACAGTTATATTCTGTGTTATAAATAATTAGATGGAATGGCATGTTATTTGTGAAGTGAGACATTTAAATGACTTGGTGTATAAATCACCATGCGTGTACAACACTAGCTGTTCTAGGTGCCAGTTTGAACAGTTTTATTTTATCTTATAAATAATTAGATGGAATGGTGTTGTTATCACATTTACAAAAAGTAGTTGCATACTTTTTGTACTTTGAATATAATTTAAATTTTTATTTGTTTTAGCTCACACTTTTAAAGGAAGCAAAGAATGCAAATCCATCTGGCCGTTGGTGGATAACGGGTGACCCTTGTGATGTCAGGAAAGGATTGAGAGAGTCACTTTGATTCGAATGGAATGGAGATGAAGACCTTGGCAATGGAACCCTTCAGAGGCTCCACACTGAATACGAGGCAGCGTCAATTTATCACTGGGCTTGGCCTAAAAGAAAGAGGAGTTCTCCCTAATGACCTTGACATCTTGTTGGGAAACTTTGAAGCTGATAAGGATCCCTTGTTGCAGTAGGTGACTCATAGAATTCCAATCAAACTTCAACTTACAGGTAAGTCTCGTTTAATTTTCTAATTTTATCATGTTATGTGAACTGTTTGTGAACCGATGTGAACCGTTACAAAGTTGCCTAATGTGTACTACTTTAACAAAAAGTTTTCAGTAATAGCAAATGAGAGCTAAATTCAGTCTTTGTGCGTCCACGGTTTCTAAGTGCGACCCACAATGAGCTCACAAAAGCACCTTTGGCAGGGTGGGATTTCACGCTGCGCCTTATGTAGAATTGAGGACATCATATCCGTTTCTTGTTGGTCAATTACTCTGTTCTTGACGTAGATTAGTGGGCCTTTCCCTATAGCAAAGATCGGAGTGTCATTTTTCAAACAGATGTCGGTAGAATAATGGGTCTTGGGCGCAGGCAAATGGACTACATCACCTTCTAACATCAGTAATAGGTCGTGCCACGGGATAATTTGCTCTGACCACCTAAAGTCGTTTAGGAGGATACATTCCGCATTTTCAACGCCCACCCAAGCAAACGTACCCGTTGCTGGATTGCAGTAAGTGCAATATATGACTTTCAGTGGATTGAGTAGAAACGATTTTCCGCAGTTTGTAGGTCCGGTCAGAAGCAGGTTTTTTCCATAGCCGCACAATAATAACTTGTTTACAGCGGTGCGAAAAAGCTCTACAACAATATCATTTTCCTCCAAGATCTCCTGGGCACAAAGTCACCACTGGCCATCGCATCCGTCTACACAATTGCGTTCTCCTGCCTCTTCTAGCAGCAGCATTCTGCTCTTTCGTGAACGTTGCAGTGTCGCTTCAGCGTTCTCCATGTCCCACGCAGTCTTCACGATATCGGAGATCACACGTGGCACTCTATTCAGAATAAACTCAGCCAAGTCAGTTTTTCCTTGGCTTTTTTGTTCCCTAGCTAACGCGTGAAGTTCCATAACACTTCTAATCTGCTTTTCTACCACAATTTCAGACACTTCAAAGGCAGACAAACGCCTTTTTCTCGGGTTGTTTGATTTATTTTCGTCGGTCTTGCTATCACTGTTTGAAGACTCATCCCAGTCCTCGCCTTGCTCTGTGTCTTCTGCTCTCCTAGCACTTTGTGTTCGGCGTCTACTGGCTTCTTCAGTTCGAGGTTCACCTCAGTTACATAGATCTGGGTGCCCTGAGCTCTCCTTGAATTCTCCATCAGACTTAGTGACGTACAGCCAAGCACTATAGTAATTGTGACGACGGCTCAAGTAGTGCACGGTGATACCATATGTGCGCTGCAAATAGCATTTCGACATCATCCACCGCTGGTTTCTGTCCAGTTTCATTGCCAAATGATAATGGTCTCCGCCTTTTCTATGCTTTTCCCGACAGCACACCCACTGAACAACTTTTGCCGTGCCCGTCGAAAAGGACTCCACGATAGCGCACTTAGTGACGTACAGCCAAGCACTATAGTAATTGTGACGACAGCTCGAGTAGTGCACGGTGATACCATATGTTTGCTGCAAATAGCGTTTCGACGTCATCCACCGCTGGTTTCTGTCGGGAGTTCAATTGCCAATGATAATGGTCTCAACCATTTTCATGCATTTTCCCGACAGCACACCCACTGAACGACTTTTGCGTGCCCGTCGAAACGCTATTTGCAGCAAACATATGGTATCACCGTGCACTACTCGAGCTGTCGTCACAATTACTATAGTGCTTGGCTGTACGTCACTAAGTGCGCTATCGTGGAGTCCTTTTCGACGGGCACGGCAAAAGTTGTTCAGTGGGTGTGCTGTCGGGAAAAGCATAGAAAAGGCGGAGACCATTATCATTTGGCAATGAAACTGGACAGAAACCAGCGGTGGATGATGTCGAAATGCTATTTGCAGCGCACATATGGTATCACCGTGCACTACTTGAGCCGTCGTCACAATTACTATAGTGCTTGGCTGTACGTCACTAAGTCTGATGGAGAATTCAAGGAGAGCTCAGGGCACCCAGATCTATGTAACTGAGGTGAACCTCGAACTGAAGAAGCCAGTAGACGCCGAACACAAAGTGCTAGGAGAGCAGAAGACACAGAGCAAGGCGAGGACTGGGATGAGTCTTCAAACAGTGATAGCAAGACCGACGAAAATAAATCAAACAACCCGAGAAAAAGGCGTTTGTCTGCCTTTGAAGTGTCTGAAATTGTGGTAGAAAAGCAGATTAGAAGTGTTATGGAACTTCACGCGTTAGCTAGGGAACAAAAAAGCCAAGGAAAAACTGACTTGGCTGAGTTTATTCTGAATAGAGTGCCACGTGTGATCTCCGATATCGTGAAGACTGCGTGGGACATGGAGAACGCTGAAGCGACACTGCAACGTTCACGAAAGAGCAGAATGCTGCTGCTAGAAGAGGCAGGAGAACGCAATTGTGTAGACGGATGCGATGGCCAGTGGTGACTTTGTGCCCAGGAGATCTTGGAGGAAAATGATATTGTTGTAGAGCTTTTTCGCACCGCTGTAAACAAGTTATTATTGTGCGGCTATGGAAAAAACCTGCTTCTGACCGGACCTACAAACTGCGGAAAATCGTTTCTACTCAATCCACTGAAAGTCATATATTGCACTTACTGCAATCCAGCAACGGGTACGTTTGCTTGGGTGGGCGTTGAAAATGCGGAATGTATCCTCCTAAACGACTTTAGGTGGTCAGAGCAAATTATCCCGTGGCACGACCTATTACTGATGTTAGAAGGTGATGTAGTCCATTTGCCTGCGCCCAAGACCCATTATTCTACCGACATCTGTTTGAAAAATGACACTCCGATCTTTGCTATAGGGAAAGGCCCACTAATCTACGTCAAGAACAGAGTAATTGACCAACAAGAAACGGATATGATGTCCTCAATTCTACATAAGGCGCAGCGTGAAATCCCACCCTGCCAAAGGTGCTTTTGTGAGCTCATTGTGGGTCGCACTTAGAAACCGTGGACGCACAAAGACTGAATTTAGCTCTCATTTGCTATTACTGAAAACTTTTTGTTAAAGTAGTACACATTAGGCAACTTTGTAACGGTTCACATCGGTTCACAACAGTTCACATAACATGATAAAATTAGAAAATTAAACGAGACTTACCTGTAAGTTGAAGTTTGATTGGAATTCTATGAGTCACCTACTGCAACAAGGGATCCTTATCAGCTTCAAAGTTTCCCAACAAGATGTCAAGGTCATTAGGGAGAACTCCTCTTTCTTTTAGGCCAAGCCCAGTGATAAATTGACGCTGCCTCGTATTCAGTGTGGAGCCTCTGAAGGGTTCCATTGCCAAGGTCTTCATCTCCATTCCATTCGAATCAAAGTGACTCTCTCAATCCTTTCCTGACATCACAAGGGTCACCCGTTATCCACCAACGGCCAGATGGATTTGCATTCTTTGCTTCCTTTAAAAGTGTGAGCTAAAACAAATAAAAATTTAAATTATATTCAAAGTACAAAAAGTATGCAACTACTTTTTGTAAATGTGATAACAACACCATTCCATCTAATTATTTATAAGATAAAATAAAACTGTTCAAACTGGCACCTAGAACAGCTAGTGTTGTACACGCATGGTGATTTATACACCAAGTCATTTAAATGTCTCACTTCACAAATAACATGCCATTCCATCTAATTATTTATAACACAGAATATAACTGTTCAAACCGGCGCCTAGAACAGCCAGTGTTATAGACGCATGGTGATTTATACACTGAGTCATTTACAATGTAAATGTCTCACTTCACAAAAAGAAAACAAAACATTTTAGATTGAAGGTATTACAGGAAAAGCAGGTTAAATGTATTGCACGGGACTAACCTGAATGTCTGAGTCACGAGAGAAGCCACTTGCTTTAATCCTGTTCTGAATCTGGCGAATACCAAGGCTGGCAACATTAACTTTGGCCTATGTAAAACAAAGAATAATAATAATATTAATAATGTTAATAATAATATTTTTATAAAAAAATACAATGGAAATTTTATTTACAATTCATAAATTATTTACAAAACGACAACAACAACAATAATAATAATAATAATAATAATAATAATAATAATAATAATAATAATAATAATAATAACAATAATAATAATAATAATAATAGTTACATCTTTGTTTTGGTTCATTCAATGAAACAGATGACACATATACATTTAAACAAATGTATCACAGTTTCATTAATTTTTTTGGAATTATTGGTATATGTAAGAGGCACAAGTACTATGTAGACTTGTTCAAGACAATAAAATTTCACATGTACAACAATGTACCTTTAATGGGTTGTAAATTCCACTATTTTGCTTCTGCCAAGATGCTTGGGGATTGACACCTGCTGCTTTCTCTACAGTCTTAGGATCTTCTAACCCCTCTGAGATTTCAGCCACATCTTGTTGGTCAAGTCGTGACCAAAGAGTAGACACATTAGCTGCAGTGGTGCTTGTTGTTGTGGAGTCATCTTTCTCTTCTTCAGTCCTTTTCCTTTTTTTTGTGGATGTGCATTCTTCACCATCATCCCCTGTCTCCATTTCAGCTTCCACCACGTTGTCTTCCAGTAGTGAAATGTCACTGTTTAGTGCCATTTCCAAGACATCAACCTCTTTATCACTTTGTTGGACTTGACTTTCTTCCTCATACTGCCATGTTGGCCCCCGAAACAAACACAACCATTTGTGGCCAAAGTGAGCATACAAGGTCGCAAGCCACCTAGCATAATGGGGCTCGGTGCCAATACGAACAGTTGTGTGGGCAGCAAAGAAGTGGATGTTATAGTCCAGAAGACCAAATGGCATCCTGTCCAAGGGAAGTCTTGTGGCAGTGGCACTCTTAGGCTGATCTTCAGGTGCCTGAAAACACTGAGACAACAGATGCACCAAGTTGTTTTTGCCAGCACAGTACAACTTCTGCATTGCTTGTACAGAAATATCCAGGAAGTTTTTTCCAACAAATTTCAGGAAGCCAACATAACTAACAGTATTCCTCAGTTATACCCAGCCCGTTTTATGAAGCTCGATTTGGCGTAGAAATTTTCGTAGAGCTCTACGACTCTACGCTTTCATCACCAGTCTTGTTGAAAAGATACATGTGTACTTTCTACTTCATAGACTTTACTGTAATTGTGTATTGTTACTATGGTTACCTGCCTATTTTGCAGCACATTTGATTTCAATTTGTTGCATATTAGTCTCATATATCTCATATTAAAGATAGATTTTATTGTTATTACAGTGTTATTACGGTTTACAGTGTGTTAATCGTTTTCAGTGATTCAGTATCGAGTTTACCGTGTACCATCTACGTTCTACGCTCTACGATTCTATGTATGGAGGTGCATGGAGCTTGTTGAGTGCCATTGCGGTTAACAGTATTTTAATGGTCTTTTTAGTTTAAAATTCAATATTGGGTTTACCCTCTACCATCTACGCTCTATGCTGTACGATTCTATGTACAGGCATAGAAGCTTATAGTTATTGTAGCAAACAGTAAAGTGCATGGGGATTGTTGAGTGTTATGGTTGACAGAATTTTAGTAATCTTTTTAATTTACAATTCTGTATGGAGTTTTCCCTTTACCAGCTACTCTCCTCGATCTATGCTCTACGCTCTACGATCCACTCTTTAAGCTCTACCAGCTACTCTGTACGATACGCTGTACGATCTACTCTCTAAGCTCTAAAGCTACCAGCTACTCTCTCTATGCTCTACAATCTATCCTCTACGCACTACCTGATACTTTCTGCACACTACACTCTACGCTGTACGATCTAACCAAGCTCTACCAGCTACTCTCTGCACTCTACGCTCTACGCTTTACGATCTACCCTCTACTCTCTATGGACTACCTGCTATCCTCTACGCTCTACACTGTACGATCCACCCAAGCTCTACCAGCTACTCTCTGCACTCTACGCTTTACGATCTACCCTCTACTCTCTACGCACTACCTGCTATCCTCTACGCTCTACGCTGTACGATCTACCTAAGTTCTACCAGCTACTCTCTGCACTGCGCCACTTTTTACTAGAGTGCACTGCGTCACGAATGTCAACTCCAACTTTTCGTGTGGATTCCCAGTGAGAAAGGTTTAATGGTGGTTATGTTTTGCGCTGATTTGTCTGAAAAAGATGTGAAGAAGATAGTGAGTTTCATAACTCTTGCGTTTGTTCTTGATGCAGTATGTGAAAGTTATAAATTCGGACGATTAATTGGGGCCACTTAGTTTTGAAACTTAGTATGGCATTTCTTATGACTGCGGTCTTGCCAGTCTTGTTGGTAGGTAATTCTTAATAAATGAAGAGAAAATCGTCCATTACGGAAGCTTTTAGGATAATTTAAAACACAAATTTTCATATATGTTGTTCGATCGGTTCTATTCTTTTACATCGAAACATGAACTTAGGCTTGGGCGTTTTCGCACATTGCCGACGGACGTGTACACCGGGGGCAGTTGGAGAAATTGGTTAGTTAGAGATTTCCGGGCTCCTACAATTTCCATCATCTTTTCGATTTCACGATCTGGTAGAAGGGAGGTCAAGTGTTCATTGATCTATGTCCTGTTTTAAGTCCAGACATCTCTGCTTTTTTGTCACGATTTCTAATTAATTGTTACACCTCGCCATCGATGTGTCATAATACATGAAATTGATGTATCCAAAGACAGATTCCTCACAATTTCACGCTACTTTGAGAAAAAAAAAAGGTTAATGCGTAAGTCCTGGAAGGCGCTGGTAGACGAATCACTGCGTAAAATATGTCACTATCAACAGCATGTTCCGCAGCATGACTATCTTTTAGATACCCTAGCAATTAAGAGATATATAGGGTCTAGACTCATTAAACCTTACACGATCTAGTGTCTAAGATCTGAGCTGAACTGAGAAAAATGAGAAAGTCTTAACAATCGAGAATAACAGTAGTTAGAAGGTAATAAATTATTTGGGTTACAGTTTTGGTATTTGACTTTGAAATCGGCGAAGTCACTCTAATGGTTTGATTCTCTGTTTTACTACATTAAACTTTGAAAAGGTGATCACCAGGAGACGTGAAATCTTTCCAAACCTTGAAAGTAGCTGATAGATGCTGCAAAACTCAATACAGAAATTGTAAATTAAAAAGCCAGTATGCACAAAGAAAAAAAATGTAAAGTTGGCAATACTAATATCTTACAAGCGACATGTGCTCTAGAGGTCAGTGATCGTAGAGCGTAGAGCGTAGATCCATAGAGAGTTGCAGGTAAGCAGCTTAGATGGTATAGGATCGTACAGTGAAGAGCATAGAGTGCAGGGAAGTTGCAGGTATTTGTGCTTAGAGAGTAGATTGGTAGATAGTGAAGTGTAGCTAGTAGAGGATCAACAGGTTTAGTGCGTAAGAGAGTAGAGGGTAGATCGTCAA
>JAHPZR010045420.1:0-30067 GCA_019787425.1 Platygyra sinensis | reverse complement strand
TAGGGTTGCAGAACAAGGTTAGGGTTAGAGTTAACGCTTAGGGCTACCGCTTGAAACTAGGGTTACCGCTTGAAATAGTGTTACCGCTTGAAACTAGGGTTATGGAGCAAGGTTAGGCTTAGAGTTAATGTTTAGTGTTACCGCTTGAAACTAGGGTTAGCGTTGAAGGGTGAGGGTTATTGCCTAGGGTTAGCGCTAGCACTTCATTGTTAGGGTTAGCGCTTCGGATAACGTTAGAGTTAAGGTCAGGGCGCTTTAGGGTTAGTGCAGTGTTAGGCCAAGGAAAACAATCAAGATGTAACCTTAAAAAATGTTGATTTCAGGTTTTTAAAACCGTTAAAATTGTGATTTCACGTTATCACACAACCGCAAAGATGTTAATTTCACTCAAATTACAGCCAAATGTTCACTTTACGCGATTTCACGTTAAGGCATGACGGCAAGAATGTTGATTTCACTTCAAATCCAGCAAGCTGTTCATTTCACCCAGCACGTAAACTCGAAAACGGTGATTTCGGGCCTAAATAGGTTAAAATGTTGATTTCACCTTAAAGCGTCACAGCAGGGATCTCTATTTCATTTTAACTGCCTGCAACGTATAAGCTTAAAAATGTAGGGCTGACAGATTAACAGATTAACCCTTCTGTACAACGTACAGGTCTCTCTCCTTACATCTGCATGGCCCCTGATCCCAGAAGTTTAAATCACTACAAGTCATGCCGATTTGAAGTAAAATCAACGCAACCTGGATCACAGATCTATGTTTGAATCAATCGATCGCTTCTTGTTGGCCATTATTATGTTGGAATAAAAAAGGAAAAAAACACGCTCTGTAATTAGTTAAATATTATTGTGATTTACGGAGTCTTGTCTTGTCTTGGCTTGTCTTGGCTTGTCTTGCCGAACGTGATCGAAATGCATGCCGGGAAGGTTCTGTTACACCTCGTGCACGGGTAAACATGGAGGATGATGGAAGAAAAATTTTATAAGTCTAAAAGCAGTTCTCATTTTCCAAACTTTGAAGCTAGCAACGCTTGGCAAATGGGCCACAACTCACGACAGGGTTTTATTCTTGGGCAAGAACTGCTCTTGGACTTTGCTGCCTGGATCGACCTGACTTCGAACGCTGATAACTGACTTGCCGCTGATATCAGTTGCGTTGGAAGTTACAGAACACGTTTTGCTTCTTTAAAACGTGCTGGTGACTTACGGGTTTATCAAGGCTTTATAATGCCTATCAACCACCAGGCAGGCTACAAGGTACTTAAAAACAATGCTTAAGACATTAGTCGAAAGAGCTGTACTGCATCATGCATCACTTCTCTTTGCTTTGACGCTCGATCGAAATTCACGTGTTGTCTCACGTCACAATAACCTGTATAAAAAAATCTCTCCAGATTCCCGCTGTATACGCATTTTTTGTAAATAGATATCTTCATTTTTGAAAAAAGAAAAGGAACAGAGCGAAAAAAAAAATTGAGCGACCTCGTATCGAACCGGCGTCACGGCAAAACAAATTCGAATCTGGTCCGTTCAGCGCCTCATCCGCTTGTGCTAGCGAAGCAGTAGTAAGAGCTTAAGGTATTATAGTGACTTCATCGCTTAGCGAAACAAAAGGTTTCTTTTGTTTTCCATTCAACAAAAGGTCCCCAGAGGATGCCCTTGTAAAAATGTGTTTTTTTGCATACGTAATATCTCAAAAAGGAAGCAAACTTCAGGGAAAAAACATGCAGAACATTGTTTGACACACGGAAACAAAACTGCATGCAAAATTTGGAGCGTTTTTGACAAAGTTCACTTTTCAGTAAAAAACCTAACGCCCTTTTTCCACCGAAGCCTTCAATTTCTGTTTGAATTCTAAATCACCCAGTTCCTTGTGGAGCTGTTTTAGGTCACCCTTGGTTTCTAATTCTTCTTGGTCATACTCATGTTCCATTCCCTTGAGTGGCGGAGGGCCGAAGTGAACAATTAATCCGTCAACATAATCCATCGCCAGTTAATTTCTCAAATGAATCCTCAATTTTGTGTCTGATGGCCCGAATAACACTCAGTTTTCCCTTGCCCTCTATTGCCGACTTTTCAACTTCCGCATGAGGAGCAAATTCACATAACACATTCAAGTCCAGCAACAAAATTTTGCGATCCAGGAGAATAAGTTCTTCCTCCGCCTTTTTGTCTTGTAAACAACACGATCAGAAACCCACAAAATCCACTAAATAAAACAACGTTCCTACCTTTCACCAGCCTCACAAATGCGTTCCACTACCTTTTTCAGCAGCTGCCCATAACAAAACGCCCTCTCACACCGCAATCCGTTGCATTCTTCTCTCCTAAAGTCCTCCAGTGCAATCCGCCATGGGCTTGAACATGCAATGGCGGCAGTCCACATAAAGTCCTCGCACGAAGTGATCAAACAAGCATCAATACAGGCAAATCCATACAGTTCCGTCGAAATATCCTCCCGGACAGGCCCCCAGAAATGTTACACAGAATATCCAGGTTTTAGGTTTTCCACGTGTATTCTTTATCAACTAAACAAAAGATGTTCTCTTCACAAATCTCTTTCGCTCGATTCTCTAGCACATGGTTTTTCGCTTACGTCATATAACATCTACGAGAATGTCCAGTCCTTTGGCGTGTGAACGCCTGACACTTAACATAAATTCCTCTACGTAACAACTTAATTTCGCTACTTAACAATTACAAATGAGAAAAGTCCTCCATTTCAAGCTACAACTTTTAGAAGAACGGCACGAACGCCGGGTGCTAAACCTGGATTGAATGTTGAGACGTTTTGTTGTTGGTTTCGCTATCAAATAACCCAAGCATATATGGCCACCGAATATTAACTAATCGACCATTCCTTTTAATTTTCATTTTCGGGAGCGCTATGGAATGCTTTCTGACAGGAAAAAGAGCTGGTTTGAATCAACAAAAATTGCTCAAAGAAATACCGAATTACGCAGCGGGTCGATCGGTGACATGATGGCTTCGCATAGATCACTTCAGTTATATTCTTCGTGACTATGACAGTCATTTATAAAGGAAAATATAGCTCACTGAATTAGATTTATCAGTGGTTTTAGGCCAAGTCAATAAACGAAAATAACTTTCCGACCATAAACGACATCAGTTTAGAAGTTCTAGCCCGTTAATTTTGTTACCGTAATGGCGGCTGAACATCGTAAATTCCGTGTTGGTAAACTTTGCTACATGTACGATTAATTTCCTGAAAATACAGCCACATATGGATATTATACGTACAATGTCACGATTATTATTCGTAAGAGACGCGGTTTCCAGTTTAATAAACTGAAAACACCGCATTATACAATTAATAACCTGAAAAGACACAAAAAGTACGTATAATAAACATATCAATGTTAATCTGGATTCCGGAATTATTCTGAATGCTGTTTTGTACTTTTCCTTTATTCAGTCAGTATTGTTCTTTTAGCCAATTTAATGTAAATTGTATATGTAAGTGGTGTGTATTAAATAAAAAAATTCATTTTTAGCAACACCAAATGTCAAAAATGAATGTTGAACTTCATTTCTGAAACTGAACAAAGTGCACGAGTAAATTTTCCAATTTAAGCAATTGGAAAGAAGAAGCCTGAAAAAAATCAAGGCTTCAACGGCTTCTTCTTTCCAATTGCTTAAATTGGAAAATTTACTGCGATGATCATTCTTCACTTTGATCTACAACCGCAGTTCAAATATATGAATTATTTCATATATACTTCACATCATTTCACTCCTCAGGGGAGAATGAACTCAATAAATTGACCTCGCTCCCAATGTGTGGCTTCATAGCTCAGTTGGTAGAGCATCGCACCGGTATCGCGGAGGTCACGGGTTCGAATCCCGTTGAAGCCTTGATTTTTTCAGGCTTCTTCTTTCCAATTACTTAAATTGGAAAATTTACTGCGATGATCATTCTTCACTTTGATTCATCTCCATGTTGATCCAATCACAATTCTCTCTCAATAAATGACTGCTAACTTTCTCATGATCCATCTCCTTTAGGGCATCTGCCAGTTCCTGTTTAGCTCCAACAAAGTTTGTGCCGTGGTCGGATCTGATTTGGCGAACTGGACCACATTCAGCTAGGAAACGGCATACTGCATTTATGTAGTAATCAGTCTCAAGTGTGGTCGAGGTTTCAATGTGGACTGTGCGTGAAGACATACAGGTGAACAACACTCCATACCACTTAACTTCCTTGCGGCCCTCTTTAGTAAAGAAAGGCCCAAAGTAGTCTACTGCACTGTATGTAAAGGGAGGAACTGGCTCTGTTTGATCCTTGGGCAGATCTTCCATCTTCTGAACTTGTGGGGGTGCTCTAAATCATTTACAAATGGTACACTTTGAAATGAAACATCCTACTGCAGACGTACCACCAATCACCCAATAACCACGTTGGCAGAGCTCATTATGGGTCATACCACTGCCCTGATGCTTTATGGCACGATGGCAATCTTGTATTAACTCGGTGATGTGAGATATTCTTGGCAATATGATCGGGTGTTTGACGCTTTCGGACATGTTAGCCTTTCTGAGGTGACCTCCCACTCGCAGGATTCCATTGGCATGAAGATAGGGGTCAAGCCGGTACTTACAACTGGTCTTCTTCAAATTTGAGTTGCGCTGCTTCGCAGCTTCTCTACTCAGGAATTCTCCATTGGCATTTAAAGAGCATAGTGTTTTGATTTCTTCCTCAAAGTGTTCGTGCTGCACACTGCAGATGATTTCTATCTCTGCTTGGGCTAAGTCTTCTACCTTGGGTTTCTGATGGTTGAAGATGGGGACATCTCTCAACTTTCTCTCAGGAACTTTCGAGCTTTCTTTAATCTTTCTCTCCCTTAGGCGCCTCTTTAGTACTAAACATAGTGCCACTGCATTCTTAGCTCTGAACCAGTCAGAGAAGCTCTTCAATCTGCTACTCTCAAAATGGTGTGGACATTTTTCCATGGTCTGCATACCAAGAGTGGAGGCTCTTTTCACTTCCCAGTCCTGTGAATCAAGGGGGTCAGGCTTGTAACATGGTTGCACTGAATGAACATTTAAACTCCACAGAATATCCGGGCCCTTCAGCCAACACTAATCATGTACCAGTTGATAGGCTGTGAGGCCATGTGAAGCAGCATCAGCTGGGTTTGTATCAGTTCCAACATGGTGCCATTGGTCAGGCTTGGTACAGTTGTGTATTTCCTGTACACGGTTGGCCAGAAAGGTATGAAAATGACTAGCTTCATTGTTTATGTATCCAATCACAACTTGACTATTGGTCCAGAACAGTTCAACAACATCTTGATAGTCTAGCTCTTATTTGAGGCACTGGCTCACCTTAGTGGAGACTACTGCCGCAGTCAGTTCAAGCCGAGGGATGGTAATTGCCTTCAGTTGTGCTACTCGAGCCTTTCCCATGACAAATGAAAGGTCTGGTTGGTCTTGTTGGTTTACCGAGCAAACGTAGCTACACTGACCATGTCCACGCTGGCTGGCATCTGAAAAATGATGCAATTCAACACTCTTTACTTCTCCAAAATCTTTGGGCTTGAAACCTCTTGGGATTTTTACTTCTTCTAAGACATGTAATTCGTTTCCCCACCTTTCCCATCTAGGTCGTAGGTTGTCAGGGATTGATTCGCCCCAGTCAACATTTCCACGACAGAGTTCCTGGAGAATCTGTTTCCCAACCAAGATAACAGGGGCTGCTAATCCGAGAGGATCGTCTACTGAACATACAGTAGAGAGGACTCCTCTTCTGGTCAACTGTTGACCTCGAATGACAATACAGAATCTGAAACAATCAGTCTCAATGCATCACATGAGGCCTAATGTACGGTCCATGGGTAGCTGGTCAAACTTCAGATCCAAGTCTTGCAAACCACTGGCTCTATCCTCAGGAGGAATTGCCTTTAATACTTCTTTGGTGTTGCTGACAAACTTGTGTAAGCGGATACCAGCCTTAGCGCACATGGCTTGACTGCTCTGGATTGGCTTTGCAGCCGCAGAGACTGTGCTAAGAGACTTCAAGCCATCATCGACATAGAAGTTTTGCCGAATGAAGTCAACAGCTTCAGTTCCAAATTCCTTTTCCCCATCATTTGCAGCTTGCTTAAAACCAAAATTGGCACAGCCAGGTGAAGAACCGGCTTCAAACAGGTGGACCTGCATCCTGTATTCAACAGGTGCTGTGTCAAGATCACCGTTCTCCCACCAGAAAAACCTCAGGAGATCTCTGTCTTCTTCATTCACAAAGAATTGGTGAAACATTGATTCAACATCACAGGAGAATGCTACGGCTTCTTGGCAGAATCTGCAAAGAACGCCTACCAGACTGTTCGTAAGATGTGGTCCTCGGGGGAGATTTTGACTCAGGGAAGTTCTAGCATAGCGTGAGCTACAATCAAAGACCACTCGAATCTGGTCTGGTTTTTTAAGGTGATACACCCCATGGTGCGGTACATAGTTGACTCTACCAAGGCTTCCAGCAGCTACATCATCACACTTCCCAGCACAATTGTTGCAAGTTCAATGTATAGTTTGTAGTCTAATCAGAACACAGGGATCTTGGAACTCAACGAGGTTATTTAATCCACATGAACGCAGTAATTCCACACAAGACTTCACAATAAGCACACGCTAGGCTTGTAACTACAATAACCTACTGGGCGTTAGCCCTAGTAAAGGGAATCAGGGGACCACAGGAGGTAAAGAAGAAAATCTCTTGACCTGGGTGGGAATCAAACCCACAACCAACCGTCCTAACGACGGCATCGTTACTTACACCCTCATAGGTTTCCTCCTCATTCCCGACATGCTTCACTCGCTTGACCCACGCCTCCACTGTTTCCACTCTCACGCATCCCCCTAGTGGGCATGTCCACTGTCCACTTCCCAAGCTTCAAGCCTCATTTCTCTCACACCGGGCCACCTACGGCGCCACAGCTACCAACACCAGCAGCAGTTTCATTGATCACCCCTCCCCCGCCTTCTGTCCGTATATCCTCTCTCATTTTAAGCAACGCTTCACTGTTGGTTTCCAGCCCTCACGCGTAACTGGTCTCCAGGCTACATCACCAAAATGAAGTCCACCGGAATTAACAGTAATTTTTGTTGAGCCGTTTCTCGCCAGGATATTTTCTTTTTCTGCTCTGGAGAGTCGCTCTCGCTCACCCCTACACCGGCGTATCCGCCAACCGACCGACTTAACAACGCAACTTCGGCGTCGTTATTCGTGCCCTCAGAGGCTTCCTCCTCATTCCCAACGTCTTTTTCCCACTTGACCTGCACCTCCACCGTTCCCGCTCTTGTGCACCACCAAGTGGACGTGTCCACTGTCCTTTCGTCTTCAGTCGCTTCCCTGTCATTTAACTTCCCTCGTTATCATTGGCATTTCCACTTCTCTGCGTGTTCTCTTCGTCTGTTGGGTCGCCCCCCTCACCTTTCCCGAACTTCAAGCCACATTCCTCTCACACCGGGCCACCTACGGCACCACAGCTACCAACACCAGCGGCAGTCTCACAGATCACCCCTCTCCCTCTCTCTCTGACCATTGGTTTCCAACCCTCCCGCGGAACTGGTCTTCAGGCTACGTCACCAAGACGAAGTTGACCGCACTTAACCGTAGCTTTGTTGAGGTGTTCCTCACCAGGATATTTTCTTTTCCTGCTCTGGAGAGTCGCTCGCCCCTATGCTGGCGTGTCTGCCGACCGTCCGTCCTAACGACGCAACAACGGCGTCGTTACTCGCAAATTCAGAGGTCCCTCCTCGTTGCTGAAGTGCTTTACTCGCGCCTGCACCATCCCTGCTCTCGTGCACCCCCTTAAAATGGCGTGTCCACTGTCCGTTCATCTTCAGTCGCTCTTCTGTTGTTTCACTTCCCTCGTTCTCATTGGCATTTCCACTTCTCTGCGTGTTTTTTCTTCGTCTCTTGTTGCCCGTCTCTTGTGCCCATCCCTTGTTGCCCGTCCTCATCTTCCCCAAACTTCAAGGCACATTGCTCTCACACTTGGCCACCTACGGCCGCACAGCTACCAACAACAGCACTTTCACCGATCATCCCTCCCCTGCCTTCTGTCCATATCTCTATTGTTCTCCATCTTCATGATTAACGTTTTGAAAATCGAACAAAGTTTTCAAATTTCTAGCGAGTTCAAGTTTAATGAAGGAACCAGCTTTCATTAAAATTTGCACTTTTATTTTGAACAGTTAATAGATTCTGCATGAGCCAATCAGGGTTAAAAGAGCACAGGCAAGTTTAGGCAAGTTCATTGTTTTCATTGTATTAGAGTGACGCTTATTAGTATGGAGGAACGCATTTTTACCTAGCTACAATCATGGACAAAAGTCGTTGAGACACACGACAATGACCAACCTTTTTTCCCTTGGAGTGAATTCTCCCCTCTCCCATCATGAAAGGTAGCCCCCCCCTTCCCCCTTTTTCAAGGGTGAACAAATAAACATCCATGAGGCGTTTGCAACATTCGTTGGGGGAAGGGGGCAGGATTACAGATGAAAAAGGTGTTTTCATTCAAACACAAAATATAATTGTTAGTTTGAAAGTGTTAGTTTTGGTAAAGTGTCTCAACACTTTTGTCCATGATTGTCCGAGTGAGGGTCAATTAGTATACATTGTTTGCTGGGTGTTTTTCTCGACAAGCCGATTATAGTTGCTTAAAAACATTTTGTCATGATATAAAAGGGGAGTTAATGAATAGCTATTTTCGCGATTTTCATGTTGTTTTCAGGGAGGAGAATAACAATTTGTTTAAATTGTTGTCGTTAGACATTTGTTATTATGCAAAGGGCGTGTGCGTAGCAAAGTCATTTCCTTACTTATTAGTGCTCTGTTCAGGTGTGTTCAAAGTCACTGCCATAGACTTGCTACAGTGTTACAATAGCAATAGCTCCAGTTCTTCTGAAGATGAGTGTTTAACCGAAAGAGAATTTTGAAGTGTGTACTTGGTAACCTATAGTCAGGCGGATGTGGCCAGATTTCCTACTTGCCAAGTCTTCGCGCGCGCTATCGTGGAGTCCTTTTCGACGGGCACGGCAAAAGTCGTTCAGTGGGTGTGCTGTCGGGAAAAGCATAGAAAAGGTGGAGACCATTATCATTTGGCAATGAAACTGGACAGAAACCAGCGGTGGATGATGTCGAAACGCTATTTGCAGCAAACATATGGTATCACCGTGCACTACTCGAGCTGTCGTCACAATTACTATAGTGCTTGGCTGTACGTCACTAAGTGCGCTATCGTGGAGTCCTTTTCGACGGGCACGGCAAAAGTTGTTCAGTGGGTGTGCTGTCGGGAAAAGCATAGAAAAGGCGGAGACCATTATCATTTGGCAATGAAACTGGACAGAAACCAGCGGTGGATGATGTCGAAATGCTATTTGCAGCGCACATATGGTATCACCGTGCACTACTTGAGCCGTCGTCACAATTACTATAGTGCTTGGCTGTACGTCACTAAGTCTGATGGAGAATTCAAGGAGAGCTCAGGGCACCCAGATCTATGTAACTGAGGTGAACCTCGAACTGAAGAAGCCAGTAGACGCCGAACACAAAGTGCTAGGAGAGCAGAAGACACAGAGCAAGGCGAGGACTGGGATGAGTCTTCAAACAGTGATAGCAAGACCGACGAAAATAAATCAAACAACCCGAGAAAAAGGCGTTTGTCTGCCTTTGAAGTGTCTGAAATTGTGGTAGAAAAGCAGATTAGAAGTGTTATGGAACTTCACGCGTTAGCTAGGGAACAAAAAAGCCAAGGAAAAACTGACTTGGCTGAGTTTATTCTGAATAGAGTGCCACGTGTGATCTCCGATATCGTGAAGACTGCGTGGGACATGGAGAACGCTGAAGCGACACTGCAACGTTCACGAAAGAGCAGAATGCTGCTGCTAGAAGAGGCAGGAGAACGCAATTGTGTAGACGGATGCGATGGCCAGTGGTGACTTTGTGCCCAGGAGATCTTGGAGGAAAATGATATTGTTGTAGAGCTTTTTCGCACCGCTGTAAACAAGTTATTATTGTGCGGCTATGGAAAAAACCTGCTTCTGACCGGACCTACAAACTGCGGAAAATCGTTTCTACTCAATCCACTGAAAGTCATATATTGCACTTACTGCAATCCAGCAACGGGTACGTTTGCTTGGGTGGGCGTTGAAAATGCGGAATGTATCCTCCTAAACGACTTTAGGTGGTCAGAGCAAATTATCCCGTGGCACGACCTATTACTGATGTTAGAAGGTGATGTAGTCCATTTGCCTGCGCCCAAGACCCATTATTCTACCGACATCTGTTTGAAAAATGACACTCCGATCTTTGCTATAGGGAAAGGCCCACTAATCTACGTCAAGAACAGAGTAATTGACCAACAAGAAACGGATATGATGTCCTCAATTCTACATAAGGCGCAGCGTGAAATCCCACCCTGCCAAAGGTGCTTTTGTGAGCTCATTGTGGGTCGCACTTAGAAACCGTGGACGCACAAAGACTGAATTTAGCTCTCATTTGCTATTACTGAAAACTTTTTGTTAAAGTAGTACACATTAGGCAACTTTGTAACGGTTCACATCGGTTCACAACAGTTCACATAACATGATAAAATTAGAAAATTAAACGAGACTTACCTGTAAGTTGAAGTTTGATTGGAATTCTATGAGTCACCTACTGCAACAAGGGATCCTTATCAGCTTCAAAGTTTCCCAACAAGATGTCAAGGTCATTAGGGAGAACTCCTCTTTCTTTTAGGCCAAGCCCAGTGATAAATTGACGCTGCCTCGTATTCAGTGTGGAGCCTCTGAAGGGTTCCATTGCCAAGGTCTTCATCTCCATTCCATTCGAATCAAAGTGACTCTCTCAATCCTTTCCTGACATCACAAGGGTCACCCGTTATCCACCAACGGCCAGATGGATTTGCATTCTTTGCTTCCTTTAAAAGTGTGAGCTAAAACAAATAAAAATTTAAATTATATTCAAAGTACAAAAAGTATGCAACTACTTTTTGTAAATGTGATAACAACACCATTCCATCTAATTATTTATAAGATAAAATAAAACTGTTCAAACTGGCACCTAGAACAGCTAGTGTTGTACACGCATGGTGATTTATACACCAAGTCATTTAAATGTCTCACTTCACAAATAACAATGCCATTCCATCTAATTATTTATAACACAGAATATAACTGTTCAAACCGGCGCCTAGAACAGCCAGTGTTATAGACGCATGGTGATTTATACACTGAGTCATTTACAATGTAAATGTCTCACTTCACAAAAAGAAAACAAAACATTTTAGATTGAAGGTATTACAGGAAAAGCAGGTTAAATGTATTGCACGGGACTAACCTGAATGTCTGAGTCACGAGAGAAGCCACTTGCTTTAATCCTGTTCTGAATCTGGCGAATACCAAGGCTGGCAACATTAACTTTGGCCTATGTAAAACAAAGAATAATAATAATATTAATAATGTTAATAATAATATTTTTATAAAAAAATACAATGGAAATTTTATTTACAATTCATAAATTATTTACAAAACGACAACAACAACAATAATAATAATAATAATAATAATAATAATAATAATAATAATAATAATAATAATAATAACAATAATAATAATAATAATAATAGTTACATCTTTGTTTTGGTTCATTCAATGAAACAGATGACACATATACATTTAAACAAATGTATCACAGTTTCATTAATTTTTTTGGAATTATTGGTATATGTAAGAGGCACAAGTACTATGTAGACTTGTTCAAGACAATAAAATTTCACATGTACAACAATGTACCTTTAATGGGTTGTAAATTCCACTATTTTGCTTCTGCCAAGATGCTTGGGGATTGACACCTGCTGCTTTCTCTACAGTCTTAGGATCTTCTAACCCCTCTGAGATTTCAGCCACATCTTGTTGGTCAAGTCGTGACCAAAGAGTAGACACATTAGCTGCAGTGGTGCTTGTTGTTGTGGAGTCATCTTTCTCTTCTTCAGTCCTTTTCCTTTTTTTTGTGGATGTGCATTCTTCACCATCATCCCCTGTCTCCATTTCAGCTTCCACCACGTTGTCTTCCAGTAGTGAAATGTCACTGTTTAGTGCCATTTCCAAGACATCAACCTCTTTATCACTTTGTTGGACTTGACTTTCTTCCTCATACTGCCATGTTGGCCCCCGAAACAAACACAACCATTTGTGGCCAAAGTGAGCATACAAGGTCGCAAGCCACCTAGCATAATGGGGCTCGGTGCCAATACGAACAGTTGTGTGGGCAGCAAAGAAGTGGATGTTATAGTCCAGAAGACCAAATGGCATCCTGTCCAAGGGAAGTCTTGTGGCAGTGGCACTCTTAGGCTGATCTTCAGGTGCCTGAAAACACTGAGACAACAGATGCACCAAGTTGTTTTTGCCAGCACAGTACAACTTCTGCATTGCTTGTACAGAAATATCCAGGAAGTTTTTTCCAACAAATTTCAGGAAGCCAACATAACTAACAGTATTCCTCAGTTATACCCAGCCCGTTTTATGAAGCTCGATTTGGCGTAGAAATTTTCGTAGAGCTCTACGACTCTACGCTTTCATCACCAGTCTTGTTGAAAAGATACATGTGTACTTTCTACTTCATAGACTTTACTGTAATTGTGTATTGTTACTATGGTTACCTGCCTATTTTGCAGCACATTTGATTTCAATTTGTTGCATATTAGTCTCATATATCTCATATTAAAGATAGATTTTATTGTTATTACAGTGTTATTACGGTTTACAGTGTGTTAATCGTTTTCAGTGATTCAGTATCGAGTTTACCGTGTACCATCTACGTTCTACGCTCTACGATTCTATGTATGGAGGTGCATGGAGCTTGTTGAGTGCCATTGCGGTTAACAGTATTTTAATGGTCTTTTTAGTTTAAAATTCAATATTGGGTTTACCCTCTACCATCTACGCTCTATGCTGTACGATTCTATGTACAGGCATAGAAGCTTATAGTTATTGTAGCAAACAGTAAAGTGCATGGGGATTGTTGAGTGTTATGGTTGACAGAATTTTAGTAATCTTTTTAATTTACAATTCTGTATGGAGTTTTCCCTTTACCAGCTACTCTCCTCGATCTATGCTCTACGCTCTACGATCCACTCTTTAAGCTCTACCAGCTACTCTGTACGATACGCTGTACGATCTACTCTCTAAGCTCTAAAGCTACCAGCTACTCTCTCTATGCTCTACAATCTATCCTCTACGCACTACCTGATACTTTCTGCACACTACACTCTACGCTGTACGATCTAACCAAGCTCTACCAGCTACTCTCTGCACTCTACGCTCTACGCTTTACGATCTACCCTCTACTCTCTATGGACTACCTGCTATCCTCTACGCTCTACACTGTACGATCCACCCAAGCTCTACCAGCTACTCTCTGCACTCTACGCTTTACGATCTACCCTCTACTCTCTACGCACTACCTGCTATCCTCTACGCTCTACGCTGTACGATCTACCTAAGTTCTACCAGCTACTCTCTGCACTCTACGCTCTACGCTTGACGATCTACCTCTACTCTCTACGCACTACCTGTTATCCTCTACTATCTACACTTCACTATCTACCATCTACTCTCTAAGCACTACCTGCAACTCCCTGCACTCTATGCTCTTCACTGTACGATCTACCATCTAAGCTCTACCTGCAACTCTCTTTGATCTACGCTCTACGCTCTACGATCTGCCCTCTAGGCACATGTGCTTGTAAGATATTAGTATTGCAACTTACATTTTTTTCTTTAATAATCTTTTTAATTTACAATTCTGTATTGAGTTTTCCATCTATCAGCTACTTTCAAGGTTTGAAAGATGTGATCACCTTTTCAAAGTTAATGTAGTAAAACAGAGATCAAACCATTAGAGTACTTCGCCGATTTCAAAGTCAAAACCAAAACTGTAACCCAAATAATTTATTACCTTCTAACTACTGTTATTCTCTATTGTTAACTTTCTCATTTTTCCAGTTCAGCTCAGATCTTAGAACTAGATCGTGTAAGGTTAATGAGTATAGCCCTATATATTCTTAATTGCTAGGGTATCTAAAAGATAGTAATGCTGCGGAACATTCAGTTGATAGTGACATATTTTATACTCAGTGATTCATCTATGGCAGCGCGTTGCAAGACTTACGCATTAACCTTTATTTCTTAAAGTAGTGTCAAATCGTGAGGAATCTGTCCTTGGATACATCAATTTCATGTATTGACACATCGATGGCGAGGTGTAACAATTAATTAGGGATCGTGACTATAGAGCACATAGTGATCTACATATATGTCTGGACATAGAACGGTACACAACACTGACCCTCCCTTTTACCAGATCGTGAAAATCGAAAAGATGAGGAAATTGTAGGAGCCGAAATCTAACTAACAAATTCTCAACTGCGGTGTACACGTCCGTCGCAATGTGCGAAAACGCCCAAGCCTAAGTTCATGTTTAGATGTAAAAGAATAGAACGATCGCAACATATATGAAATTTTGTTTAAATTATCCTAAAAGCTTCCGTAATGACGATTTCTCTTCATTTATTAAGAATTACACCAAAGACTGGCAAGACCGCAGCTAAGAAATGACATACTAAGTTCAAAACTAAGATGCCCCAATTAATCGTCCGAATTTATAAACTTTCACATACTGCATCAAGAACAAACGCAAGAGTTATGAAACTCACTATCTTCTTCACATCTTTTTCAGACAAATCAGCGCAAAACATAACCACCATTAAACCTTTCTCACTGGAATCCACACGAAAAGTTGGAGTTGACATTCGTGACGCAGTGCACTCTAGTAAAAAGTGGCGCAGTGCAGAGAGTAGCTGGTAGAACTTAGGTAGATCGTACAGCGTAGAGCGTAGAGGATAGCAGGTAGTGCGTAGAGAGTAGAGGGTAGATCGTAAAGCGTAGAGTGCAGAGAGTAGCTGGTAGAGCTTGGGTGGATCGTACAGTGTAGAGCGTAGAGGATAGCAGGTAGTCCATAGAGAGTAGAGGGTAGATCGTAAAGCGTAGAGCGTAGAGTGCAGAGAGTAGCTGGTAGAGCTTGGTTAGATCGTACAGCGTAGAGTGTAGTGTGCAGAAAGTATCAGGTAGTGCGTAGAGGATAGATTGTAGAGCATAGAGAGAGTAGCTGGTAGCTTTAGAGCTTAGAGAGTAGATCGTACAGCGTATCGTACAGAGTAGCTGGTAGAGCTTAAAGAGTGGATCGTAGAGCGTAGAGCATAGATCGAGGAGAGTAGCTGGTAAAGGGAAAACTCCATACAGAATTGTAAATTAAAAAGATTACTAAAATTCTGTCAACCATAACACTCAACAATCCCCATGCACTTTACTGTTTGCTACAATAACTATAAGCTTCTATGCCTGTACATAGAATCGTACAGCATAGAGCGTAGATGGTAGAGGGTAAACCCAATATTGAATTTTAAACTAAAAAGACCATTAAAATACTGTTAACCGCAATGGCACTCAACAAGCTCCATGCACCTCCATACATAGAATCGTAGAGCGTAGAACGTAGATGGTACACGGTAAACTCGATACTGAATCACTGAAAACGATTAACACACTGTAAACCGTAATAACACTGTAATAACAATAAAATCTATCTTTAATATGAGATATATGAGACTAATATGCAACAAATTGAAATCAAATGTGCTGCAAAATAGGCAGGTAACCATAGTAACAATACACAATTACAGTAAAGTCTATGAAGTAGAAAGTACACATGTATCTTTTCAACAAGACTGGTGATGAAAGCGTAGAGTCGTAGAGCTCTACGAAAATTTCTACGCCAAATCGAGCTTCATAAAACGGGCTGGGTATAACTGAGGAATACTGTTAGTTATGTTGGCTTCCTGAAATTTGTTGGAAAAAACTTCCTGGATATTTCTGTACAAGCAATGCAGAAGTTGTACTGTGCTGGCAAAAACAACTTGGTGCATCTGTTGTCTCAGTGTTTTCAGGCACCTGAAGATCAGCCTAAGAGTGCCACTGCCACAAGACTTCCCTTGGACAGGATGCCATTTGGTCTTCTGGACTATAACATCCACTTCTTTGCTGCCCACACAACTGTTCGTATTGGCACCGAGCCCCATTATGCTAGGTGGCTTGCGACCTTGTATGCTCACTTTGGCCACAAATGGTTGTGTTTGTTTCGGGGGCCAACATGGCAGTATGAGGAAGAAAGTCAAGTCCAACAAAGTGATAAAGAGGTTGATGTCTTGGAAATGGCACTAAACAGTGACATTTCACTACTGGAAGACAACGTGGTGGAAGCTGAAATGGAGACAGGGGATGATGGTGAAGAATGCACATCCACAAAAAAAAGGAAAAGGACTGAAGAAGAGAAAGATGACTCCACAACAACAAGCACCACTGCAGCTAATGTGTCTACTCTTTGGTCACGACTTGACCAACAAGATGTGGCTGAAATCTCAGAGGGGTTAGAAGATCCTAAGACTGTAGAGAAAGCAGCAGGTGTCAATCCCCAAGCATCTTGGCAGAAGCAAAATAGTGGAATTTACAACCCATTAAAGGTACATTGTTGTACATGTGAAATTTTATTGTCTTGAACAAGTCTACATAGTACTTGTGCCTCTTACATATACCAATAATTCCAAAAAAATTAATGAAACTGTGATACATTTGTTTAAATGTATATGTGTCATCTGTTTCATTGAATGAACCAAAACAAAGATGTAACTATTATTATTATTATTATTATTGTTATTATTATTATTATTATTATTATTATTATTATTATTATTATTATTATTATTATTATTGTTGTTGTTGTCGTTTTGTAAATAATTTATGAATTGTAAATAAAATTTCCATTGTATTTTTTTATAAAAATATTATTATTAACATTATTAATATTATTATTATTCTTTGTTTTACATAGGCCAAAGTTAATGTTGCCAGCCTTGGTATTCGCCAGATTCAGAACAGGATTAAAGCAAGTGGCTTCTCTCGTGACTCAGACATTCAGGTTAGTCCCGTGCAATACATTTAACCTGCTTTTCCTGTAATACCTTCAATCTAAAATGTTTTGTTTTCTTTTTGTGAAGTGAGACATTTACATTGTAAATGACTCAGTGTATAAATCACCATGCGTCTATAACACTGGCTGTTCTAGGCGCCGGTTTGAACAGTTATATTCTGTGTTATAAATAATTAGATGGAATGGCATTGTTATTTGTGAAGTGAGACATTTAAATGACTTGGTGTATAAATCACCATGCGTGTACAACACTAGCTGTTCTAGGTGCCAGTTTGAACAGTTTTATTTTATCTTATAAATAATTAGATGGAATGGTGTTGTTATCACATTTACAAAAAGTAGTTGCATACTTTTTGTACTTTGAATATAATTTAAATTTTTATTTGTTTTAGCTCACACTTTTAAAGGAAGCAAAGAATGCAAATCCATCTGGCCGTTGGTGGATAACGGGTGACCCTTGTGATGTCAGGAAAGGATTGAGAGAGTCACTTTGATTCGAATGGAATGGAGATGAAGACCTTGGCAATGGAACCCTTCAGAGGCTCCACACTGAATACGAGGCAGCGTCAATTTATCACTGGGCTTGGCCTAAAAGAAAGAGGAGTTCTCCCTAATGACCTTGACATCTTGTTGGGAAACTTTGAAGCTGATAAGGATCCCTTGTTGCAGTAGGTGACTCATAGAATTCCAATCAAACTTCAACTTACAGGTAAGTCTCGTTTAATTTTCTAATTTTATCATGTTATGTGAACTGTTGTGAACCGATGTGAACCGTTACAAAGTTGCCTAATGTGTACTACTTTAACAAAAAGTTTTCAGTAATAGCAAATGAGAGCTAAATTCAGTCTTTGTGCGTCCACGGTTTCTAAGTGCGACCCACAATGAGCTCACAAAAGCACCTTTGGCAGGGTGGGATTTCACGCTGCGCCTTATGTAGAATTGAGGACATCATATCCGTTTCTTGTTGGTCAATTACTCTGTTCTTGACGTAGATTAGTGGGCCTTTCCCTATAGCAAAGATCGGAGTGTCATTTTTCAAACAGATGTCGGTAGAATAATGGGTCTTGGGCGCAGGCAAATGGACTACATCACCTTCTAACATCAGTAATAGGTCGTGCCACGGGATAATTTGCTCTGACCACCTAAAGTCGTTTAGGAGGATACATTCCGCATTTTCAACGCCCACCCAAGCAAACGTACCCGTTGCTGGATTGCAGTAAGTGCAATATATGACTTTCAGTGGATTGAGTAGAAACGATTTTCCGCAGTTTGTAGGTCCGGTCAGAAGCAGGTTTTTTCCATAGCCGCACAATAATAACTTGTTTACAGCGGTGCGAAAAAGCTCTACAACAATATCATTTTCCTCCAAGATCTCCTGGGCACAAAGTCACCACTGGCCATCGCATCCGTCTACACAATTGCGTTCTCCTGCCTCTTCTAGCAGCAGCATTCTGCTCTTTCGTGAACGTTGCAGTGTCGCTTCAGCGTTCTCCATGTCCCACGCAGTCTTCACGATATCGGAGATCACACGTGGCACTCTATTCAGAATAAACTCAGCCAAGTCAGTTTTTCCTTGGCTTTTTTGTTCCCTAGCTAACGCGTGAAGTTCCATAACACTTCTAATCTGCTTTTCTACCACAATTTCAGACACTTCAAAGGCAGACAAACGCCTTTTTCTCGGGTTGTTTGATTTATTTTCGTCGGTCTTGCTATCACTGTTTGAAGACTCATCCCAGTCCTCGCCTTGCTCTGTGTCTTCTGCTCTCCTAGCACTTTGTGTTCGGCGTCTACTGGCTTCTTCAGTTCGAGGTTCACCTCAGTTACATAGATCTGGGTGCCCTGAGCTCTCCTTGAATTCTCCATCAGACTTAGTGACGTACAGCCAAGCACTATAGTAATTGTGACGACGGCTCAAGTAGTGCACGGTGATACCATATGTGCGCTGCAAATAGCATTTCGACATCATCCACCGCTGGTTTCTGTCCAGTTTCATTGCCAAATGATAATGGTCTCCGCCTTTTCTATGCTTTTCCCGACAGCACACCCACTGAACAACTTTTGCCGTGCCCGTCGAAAAGGACTCCACGATAGCGCACTTAGTGACGTACAGCCAAGCACTATAGTAATTGTGACGACAGCTCGAGTAGTGCACGGTGATACCATATGTTTGCTGCAAATAGCGTTTCGACATCATCCACCGCTGGTTTCTGTCCAGTTTCATTGCCAAATGATAATGGTCTCCACCTTTTCTATGCTTTTCCCGACAGCACACCCACTGAACGACTTTTGCCGTGCCCGTCGAAAAGGACTCCACGATAGCGCGCGCGAAGACTTGGCAAGTAGGAAATCTGGCCACATCCGCCTGACTATAGGTTACCAAGTACACACTTCAAAATTCTCTTTCGGTTAAACACTCATCTTCAGAAGAACTGGAGCTATTGCTATTGTAACACTGTAGCAAGTCTATGGCAGTGACTTTGAACACACCTGAACAGAGCACTAATAAGTAAGGAAATGACTTTGCTACGCACACGCCCTTTGCATAATAACAAATGTCTAACGACAACAATTTAAACAAATTGTTATTCTCCTCCCTGAAAACAACATGAAAATCGCGAAAATAGCTATTCATTAACTCCCCTTTTATATCATGACAAAATGTTTTTAAGCAACTATAATCGGCTTGTCGAGAAAAACACCCAGCAAACAATGTATACTAATTGACCCTCACTCGGACAATCATGGACAAAAGTGTTGAGACACTTTACCAAAACTAACACTTTCAAACTAACAATTATATTTTGTGTTTGAATGAAAACACCTTTTTCATCTGTAATCCTGCCCCCTTCCCCCAACGAATGTTGCAAACGCCTCATGGATGTTTATTTGTTCACCCTTGAAAAAGGGGGAAGGGGGGGGCTACCTTTCATGATGGGAGAGGGGAGAATTCACTCCAAGGGAAAAAAGGTTGGTCATTGTCGTGTGTCTCAACGACTTTTGTCCATGATTGTAGCTAGGTAAAAATGCGTTCCTCCATACTAATAAGCGTCACTCTAATACAATGAAAACAATGAACTTGCCTAAACTTGCCTGTGCTCTTTTAACCCTGATTGGCTCATGCAGAATCTATTAACTGTTCAAAATAAAAGTGCAAATTTTAATGAAAGCTGGTTCCTTCATTAAACTTGAACTCGCTAGAAATTTGAAAACTTTGTTCGATTTTCAAAACGTTAATCATGAAGATGGAGAACAATAGAGATATGGACAGAAGGCAGGGGAGGGATGATCGGTGAAAGTGCTGTTGTTGGTAGCTGTGCGGCCGTAGGTGGCCAAGTGTGAGAGCAATGTGCCTTGAAGTTTGGGGAAGATGAGGACGGGCAACAAGGGATGGGCACAAGAGACGGGCAACAAGAGACGAAGAAAAAACACGCAGAGAAGTGGAAATGCCAATGAGAACGAGGGAAGTGAAACAACAGAAGAGCGACTGAAGATGAACGGACAGTGGACACGCCATTTTAAGGGGGTGCACGAGAGCAGGGATGGTGCAGGCGCGAGTAAAGCACTTCAGCAACGAGGAGGGACCTCTGAATTTGCGAGTAACGACGCCGTTGTTGCGTCGTTAGGACGGACGGTCGGCAGACACGCCAGCATAGGGGCGAGCGACTCTCCAGAGCAGGAAAAGAAAATATCCTGGTGAGGAACACCTCAACAAAGCTACGGTTAAGTGCGGTCAACTTCGTCTTGGTGACGTAGCCTGAAGACCAGTTCCGCGGGAGGGTTGGAAACCAATGGTCAGAGAGAGAGGGAGAGGGGTGATCTGTGAGACTGCCGCTGGTGTTGGTAGCTGTGGTGCCGTAGGTGGCCCGGTGTGAGAGGAATGTGGCTTGAAGTTCGGGAAAGGTGAGGGGGGCGACCCAACAGACGAAGAGAACACGCAGAGAAGTGGAAATGCCAATGATAACGAGGGAAGTTAAATGACAGGGAAGCGACTGAAGACGAAAGGACAGTGGACACGTCCACTTGGTGGTGCACAAGAGCGGGAACGGTGGAGGTGCAGGTCAAGTGGGAAAAAGACGTTGGGAATGAGGAGGAAGCCTCTGAGGGCACGAATAACGACGCCGAAGTTGCGTTGTTAAGTCGGTCGGTTGGCGGATACGCCGGTGTAGGGGTGAGCGAGAGCGACTCTCCAGAGCAGAAAAAGAAAATATCCTGGCGAGAAACGGCTCAACAAAAATTACTGTTAATTCCGGTGGACTTCATTTTGGTGATGTAGCCTGGAGACCAGTTACGCGTGAGGGCTGGAAACCAACAGTGAAGCGTTGCTTAAAATGAGAGAGGATATACGGACAGAAGGCGGGGGAGGGGTGATCAATGAAACTGCTGCTGGTGTTGGTAGCTGTGGCGCCGTAGGTGGCCCGGTGTGAGAGAAATGAGGCTTGAAGCTTGGGAAGTGGACAGTGGACATGCCCACTAGGGGGATGCGTGAGAGTGGAAACAGTGGAGGCGTGGGTCAAGCGAGTGAAGCATGTCGGGAATGAGGAGGAAACCTATGAGGGTGTAAGTAACGATGCCGTCGTTAGGACGGTTGGTTGTGGGTTTGATTCCCACCCAGGTCAAGAGATTTTCTTCTTTACCTCCTGTGGTCCCCTGATTCCCTTTACTAGGGCTAACGCCCAGTAGGTTATTGTAGTTACAAGCCTAGCGTGTGCTTATTGTGAAGTCTTGTGTGGAATTACTGCGTTCATGTGGATTAAATAACCTCGTTGAGTTCCAAGATCCCTGTGTTCTGATTAGACTACAAACTATACATTGAACTTGCAACAATTGTGCTGGGAAGTGTGATGATGTAGCTGCTGGAAGCCTTGGTAGAGTCAACTATGTACCGCACCATGGGGTGTATCACCTTAAAAAACCAGACCAGATTCGAGTGGTCTTTGATTGTAGCTCACGCTATGCTAGAACTTCCCTGAGTCAAAATCTCCCCCGAGGACCACATCTTACGAACAGTCTGGTAGGCGTTCTTTGCAGATTCTGCCAAGAAGCCGTAGCATTCTCCTGTGATGTTGAATCAATGTTTCACCAATTCTTTGTGAATGAAGAAGACAGAGATCTCCTGAGGTTTTTCTGGTGGGAGAACGGTGATCTTGACACAGCACCTGTTGAATACAGGATGCAGGTCCACCTGTTTGAAGCCGGTTCTTCACCTGGCTGTGCCAATTTTGGTTTTAAGCAAGCTGCAAATGATGGGGAAAAGGAATTTGGAACTGAAGCTGTTGACTTCATTCGGCAAAACTTCTATGTCGATGATGGCTTGAAGTCTCTTAGCACAGTCTCTGCGGCTGCAAAGCCAATCCAGAGCAGTCAAGCCATGTGCGCTAAGGCTGGTATCCGCTTACACAAGTTTGTCAGCAACACCAAAGAAGTATTAAAGGCAATTCCTCCTGAGGATAGAGCCAGTGGTTTGCAAGACTTGGATCTGAAGTTTGACCAGCTACCCATGGACCGTACATTAGGCCTCATGTGATGCATTGAGACTGATTGTTTCAGATTCTGTATTGTCATTCGAGGTCAACAGTTGACCAGAAGAGGAGTCCTCTCTACTGTATGTTCAGTAGACGATCCTCTCGGATTAGCAGCCCCTGTTATCTTGGTTGGGAAACAGATTCTCCAGGAACTCTGTCGTGGAAATGTTGACTGGGGCGAATCAATCCCTGACAACCTACGACCTAGATGGGAAAGGTGGGGAAACGAATTACATGTCTTAGAAGAAGTAAAAATCCCAAGAGGTTTCAAGCCCAAAGATTTTGGAGAAGTAAAGAGTGTTGAATTGCATCATTTTTCAGATGCCAGCCAGCGTGGACATGGTCAGTGTAGCTACGTTTGCTCGGTAAACCAACAAGACCAACCAGACCTTTCATTTGTCATGGGAAAGGCTCGAGTAGCACAACTGAAGGCAATTACCATCCCTCGGCTTGAACTGACTGCGGCAGTAGTCTCCACTAAGGTGAGCCAGTGCCTCAAATAAGAGCTAGACTATCAAGATGTTGTTGAACTGTTCTGGACCAATAGTCAAGTTGTGATTGGATACATAAACAATGAAGCTAGTCATTTTCATACCTTTCTGGCCAACCGTGTACAGGAAATACACAACTGTACCAAGCCTGACCAATGGCACCATGTTGGAACTGATACAAACCCAGCTGATGCTGCTTCACATGGCCTCACAGCCTATCAACTGGTACATGATTAGTGTTGGCTGAAGGGCCCGGATATTCTGTGGAGTTTAAATGTTCATTCAGTGCAACCATGTTACAAGCCTGACCCCCTTGATTCACAGGACTGGGAAGTGAAAAGAGCCTCCACTCTTGGTATGCAGACCATGGAAAAATGTCCACACCATTTTGAGAGTAGCAGATTGAAGAGCTTCTCTGACTGGTTCAGAGCTAAGAATGCAGTGGCACTATGTTTAGTACTAAAGAGGCGCCTAAGGGAGAGAAAGATTAAAGAAAGCTCGAAAGTTCCTGAGAGAAAGTTGAGAGATGTCCCCATCTTCAACCATCAGAAACCCAAGGTAGAAGACTTAGCCCAAGCAGAGATAGAAATCATCTGCAGTGTGCAGCACGAACACTTTGAGGAAGAAATCAAAACACTATGCTCTTTAAATGCCAATGGAGAATTCCTGAGTAGAGAAGCTGCGAAGCAGCGCAACTCAAATTTGAAGAAGACCAGTTGTAAGTACCGGCTTGACCCCTATCTTCATGCCAATGGAATCCTGCGAGTGGGAGGTCACCTCAGAAAGGCTAACATGTCCGAAAGCGTCAAACACCCGATCATATTGCCAAGAATATCTCACATCACCGAGTTAATACAAGATTGCCATCGTGCCATAAAGCATCAGGGCAGTGGTATGACCCATAATGAGCTCTGCCAACGTGGTTATTGGGTGATTGGTGGTACGTCTGCAGTAGGATGTTTCATTTCAAAGTGTACCATTTGTAAATGATTTAGAGCACCCCCACAAGTTCAGAAGATGGAAGATCTGCCCAAGGATCAAACAGAGCCAGTTCCTCCCTTTACATACAGTGCAGTAGACTACTTTGGGCCTTTCTTTACTAAAGAGGGCCGCAAGGAAGTTAAGTGGTATGGAGTGTTGTTCACCTGTATGTCTTCACGCACAGTCCACATTGAAACCTCGACCACACTTGAGACTGATTACTACATAAATGCAGTATGCCGTTTCCTAGCTGAATGTGGTCCAGTTCGCCAAATCAGATCCGACCACGGCACAAACTTTGTTGGAGCTAAACAGGAACTGGCAGATGCCCTAAAGGAGATGGATCATGAGAAAGTTAGCAGTCATTTATTGAGAGAGAATTGTGATTGGATCAACATGGAGATGAATCAAAGTGAAGAATGATCATCGCAGTAAATTTTCCAATTTAAGTAATTGGAAAGAAGAAGCCTGAAAAAATCAAGGCTTCAACGGGATTCGAACCCGTGACCTCCGCGATACCGGTGCGATGCTCTACCAACTGAGCTATGAAGCCACACATTGGGAGCGAGGTCAATTTATTGAGTTCATTCTCCCCTGAGGAGTGAAATGATGTGAAGTATATATGAAATAATTCATATATTTGAACTGCGGTTGTAGATCAAAGTGAAGAATGATCATCGCAGTAAATTTTCCAATTTAAGCAATTGGAAAGAAGAAGCCGTTGAAGCCTTGATTTTTTTCAGGCTTCTTCTTTCCAATTGCTTAAATTGGAAAATTTACTCGTGCACTTTGTTCAGTTTCAGAAATGAAGTTCAACATTCATTTTTGACATTTGGTGTTGCTAAAAATGAATTTTTTTATTTAATACACACCACTTACATATACAATTTACATTAAATTGGCTAAAAGAACAATACTGACTGAATAAAGGAAAAGTACAAAACAGCATTCAGAATAATTCCGGAATCCAGATTAACATTGATATGTTTATTATACGTACTTTTTGTGTCTTTTCAGGTTATTAATTGTATAATGCGGTGTTTTCAGTTTATTAAACTGGAAACCGCGTCTCTTACGAATAATAATCGTGACATTGTACGTATAATATCCATATGTGGCTGTATTTTCAGGAAATTAATCGTACATGTAGCAAAGTTTACCAACACGGAATTTACGATGTTCAGCCGCCATTACGGTAACAAAATTAACGGGCTAGAACTTCTAAACTGATGTCGTTTATGGTCGGAAAGTTATTTTCGTTTATTGACTTGGCCTAAAACCACTGATAAATCTAATTCAGTGAGCTATATTTTCCTTTATAAATGACTGTCATAGTCACGAAGAATATAACTGAAGTGATCTATGCGAAGCCATCATGTCACCGATCGACCCGCTGCGTAATTCGGTATTTCTTTGAGCAATTTTTGTTGATTCAAACCAGCTCTTTTTCCTGTCAGAAAGCATTCCATAGCGCTCCCGAAAATGAAAATTAAAAGGAATGGTCGATTAGTTAATATTCGGTGGCCATATATGCTTGGGTTATTTGATAGCGAAACCAACAACAAAACGTCTCAACATTCAATCCAGGTTTAGCACCCGGCGTTCGTGCCGTTCTTCTAAAAGTTGTAGCTTGAAATGGAGGACTTTTCTCATTTGTAATTGTTAAGTAGCGAAATTAAGTTGTTACGTAGAGGAATTTATGTTAAGTGTCAGGCGTTCACACGCCAAAGGACTGGACATTCTCGTAGATGTTATATGACGTAAGCGAAAAACCATGTGCTAGAGAATCGAGCGAAAGAGATTTGTGAAGAGAACATCTTTTGTTTAGTTGATAAAGAATACACGTGGAAAACCTAAAACCTGGATATTCTGTGTAACATTTCTGGGGGCCTGTCCGGGAGGATATTTCGACGGAACTGTATGGATTTGCCTGTATTGATGCTTGTTTGATCACTTCGTGCGAGGACTTTATGTGGACTGCCGCCATTGCATGTTCAAGCCCATGGCGGATTGCACTGGAGGACTTTAGGAGAGAAGAATGCAACGGATTGCGGTGTGAGAGGGCGTTTTGTTATGGGCAGCTGCTGAAAAAGGTAGTGGAACGCATTTGTGAGGCTGGTGAAAGGTAGGAACGTTGTTTTATTTAGTGGATTTTGTGGGTTTCTGATCGTGTTGTTTACAAGACAAAAAGGCGGAGGAAGAACTTATTCTCCTGGATCGCAAAATTTTGTTGCTGGACTTGAATGTGTTATGTGAATTTGCTCCTCATGCGGAAGTTGAAAAGTCGGCAATAGAGGGCAAGGGAAAACTGAGTGTTATTCGGGCCATCAGACACAAAATTGAGGATTCATTTGAGAAATTAACTGGCGATGGATTATGTTGACGGATTAATTGTTCACTTCGGCCCTCCGCCACTCAAGGGAATGGAACATGAGTATGACCAAGAAGAATTAGAAACCAAGGGTGACCTAAAACAGCTCCACAAGGAACTGGGTGATTTAGAATTCAAACAGAAATTGAAGGCTTCGGTGGAAAAAGGGCGTTAGGTTTTTTACTGAAAAGTGAACTTTGTCAAAAACGCTCCAAATTTTGCATGCAGTTTTGTTTCCGTGTGTCAAACAATGTTCTGCATGTTTTTTCCCTGAAGTTTGCTTCCTTTTTGAGATATTACGTATGCAAAAAAACACATTTTTACAAGGGCATCCTCTGGGGACCTTTTGTTGAATGGAAAACAAAAGAAACCTTTTGTTTCGCTAAGCGATGAAGTCACTATAATACCTTAAGCTCTTACTACTGCTTCGCTAGCACAAGCGGATGAGGCGCTGAACGGACCAGATTCGAATTTGTTTTGCCGTGACGCCGGTTCGATACGAGGTCGCTCAATTTTTTTTTTCGCTCTGTTCCTTTTCTTTTTTCAAAAATGAAGATATCTATTTACAAAAAATGCGTATACAGCGGGAATCTGGAGAGATTTTTTTATACAGGTTATTGTGACGTGAGACAACACGTGAATTTCGATCGAGCGTCAAAGCAAAGAGAAGTGATGCATGATGCAGTACAGCTCTTTCGACTAATGTCTTAAGCATTGTTTTTAAGTACCTTGTAGCCTGCCTGGTGGTTGATAGGCATTATAAAGCCTTGATAAACCCGTAAGTCACCAGCACGTTTTAAAGAAGCAAAACGTGTTCTGTAACTTCCAACGCAACTGATATCAGCGGCAAGTCAGTTATCAGCGTTCGAAGTCAGGTCGATCCAGGCAGCAAAGTCCAAGAGCAGTTCTTGCCCAAGAATAAAACCCTGTCGTGAGTTGTGGCCCATTTGCCAAGCGTTGCTAGCTTCAAAGTTTGGAAAATGAGAACTGCTTTTAGACTTATAAAATTTTTCTTCCATCATCCTCCATGTTTACCCGTGCACGAGGTGTAACAGAACCTTCCCGGCATGCATTTCGATCACGTTCGGCAAGACAAGCCAAGACAAGCCAAGACAAGACAAGACTCCGTAAATCACAATAATATTTAACTAATTACAGAGCGTGTTTTTTTCCTTTTTTATTCCAACATAATAATGGCCAACAAGAAGCGATCGATTGATTCAAACATAGATCTGTGATCCAGGTTGCGTTGATTTTACTTCAAATCGGCATGACTTGTAGTGATTTAAACTTCTGGGATCAGGGGCCATGCAGATGTAAGGAGAGAGACCTGTACGTTGTACAGAAGGGTTAATCTGTTAATCTGTCAGCCCTACATTTTTAAGCTTATACGTTGCAGGCAGTTAAAATGAAATAGAGATCCCTGCTGTGACGCTTTAAGGTGAAATCAACATTTTAACCTATTTAGGCCCGAAATCACCGTTTTCGAGTTTACGTGCTGGGTGAAATGAACAGCTTGCTGGATTTGAAGTGAAATCAACATTCTTGCCGTCATGCCTTAACGTGAAATCGCGTAAAGTGAACATTTGGCTGTAATTTGAGTGAAATTAACATCTTTGCGGTTGTGTGATAACGTGAAATCACAATTTTAACGGTTTTAAAAACCTGAAATCAACATTTTTTAAGGTTACATCTTGATTGTTTTCCTTGGCCTAACACTGCACTAACCCTAAAGCGCCCTGACCTTAACTCTAACGTTATCCGAAGCGCTAACCCTAACAATGAAGTGCTAGCGCTAACCCTAGGCAATAACCCTCACCCTTCAACGCTAACCCTAGTTTCAAGCGGTAACACTAAACATTAACTCTAAGCCTAACCTTGCTCCATAACCCTAGTTTCAAGCGGTAACACTATTTCAAGCGGTAACCCTAGTTTCAAGCGGTAGCCCTAAGCGTTAACTCTAACCCTAACCTTGTTCTGCAACCCTAGTTTCAAGCGGTAACCCTAGTTTCAAGCCGTAGCCCTAAGCATTAACTCTAAGCCTAACCTTGTTCCGTAACCCTAGTTTCAAGCGATAACCCTAGTTTTAAGCGGTAGCCCTAAGCGTTAATTTCAAGCCTAACCTTGTTCCGTAACCCTAACCCTTCAACGCTAGCCCTAGTTTCGAGCGGTAACCCTAACCCTAAGTAAAACCCTAAAGGTTTAAATCCTTGCGGTGGCGTGATAATGTGAAATCAAAATTTTAAGTCTCTGTAAATGACCTGATATCAACATCGTCTAGCTTGCGCATTGCGTGAAATTAACATTTGGCTGTAATTTGAGTGAAATCAACGTCTTTGCGGTCGCACGTTAATGTGAAATAAAAGTTTTAACGGTTTTAACCTGACATCAACATTTTTTGACGTTACACGTTGCAAAAGATCAATATTTTGCTGGATTTTAAGTGAAATTACCGTCTTTGCGGTCACGTGCTGACGTGACAACAAATACAGGGTTTTTTGCATACGTAATATGTGGAAAACGAAACATGCAGAACATTGTCTAACGCACCTAAACAAAACTGCATGTGAAATTTGGAGCGTTTTTCATAAATTTCACTTTTGAGTTAAAAACCTAATGCCCTTTTTCCACCGAAGCCTTCAATTAGTCGAAGAGAAACTGGCCAAGATAAAGAAAGAGAAATCTGCTGATCCAGTAAAGGGCGAGGGTACAATTAACTTTCCTGTGAAGGGGGTTGAGCAAAGCATATTCTGCACGGATTTTAAAATTCTAGGAGTGGTGGGTGAACTTGGACAGAAAGATAAGCTGGGTTATCAGGCATTGATCTCCCAAATAGAAGCCGGGCTTTCAAAGGGATATGCAGATAAAGAAGTTGTTAGTGCTGTGGTACGTGCTGTACTGCCAGGTTTACAACTGAGAAGTTATTTAGAGAACATGACTGAGCTCACCCTGCCAAGGCTGTGTAAAATTCTTCGCTTCCATTTCCATGAAAAGAATGCAACAGAACTTTACCAGTTGTTAACAAACATTACCCAGCAACCCAATGACGATCCTCAGTCGTTTTTGATGAGAGCACTCACCATAAGGCAAAAGGTAATTAGTGCCTCAAAAGAATCTGGTAGTGGGATCAAGTATGATGCCTCTTCAGTGCAGAGTCTATTCCTTCATGTCTTGGAAACGGGTTTGGCTGATGAGACCATTCGTGCAAAAGTAAGACCACTCACCCAAGACCCTCAAGTTGCAGATGAAGATCTCATAGAAGCCATGAGCTTAGCTATATCTGCAGAGAAAGAAAGAAGTAATAAGCTTAGTCTTTCAAGCAAGGGGAAATCTGCTAAGGTGTACACAGTAGAGAGTTCAGCTGATACAAGTACAAAGAAAGAGCAGCAAAAGGATCAGCACATTCTAGCAACCCTGAAAGCCGTGCAAGCAGATCTGGCTTCAGTGCAGTCAGAAGTTGAGACACTTCGTGAAACAGCAATTAGCCAGAAAGCAGACTCCATAAGGCCTGCTCGTCCCGGAAACGGAGTGGAAATGGGAGCGAGGTCACCTGGTTGTCAAGAGTGTAGGAGAAAGAGGGAAGGTGACCGTTGCCCACACTGCTATCTCTGTGGTGGCCTAAATCACATTG
>JAHPZR010045419.1:17500-30000 GCA_019787425.1 Platygyra sinensis | reverse complement strand
ATGTTTTGCAATTATGTTCACCTATTTATTGTTAAAATTTACAAGCAAATAGAAGACGCAGTACTCAGAATATGCATATTGGATCGAGCCTATAAAGTGCCACAAGATATTAATTCTGTACAAAAAAGTGTTGACGGTCATTATGCAAGTGCGGCCGTAACACTACTAGAACAGAGACCTGAAAACAATTCAGGCTCTGAGCGGGATTCGAACCCACGACCTCTGCGATGCCGCTGCAGTGCTCTCCCAACTGAGCTATCAAAGCCACATGAGAGCGGTCGTATACGGGTTAGCCTTATATGTGGACGTTTACTTGGCCCAGTATATAAAGAGTGAAATAAATTTTGTCCATAGCAGCAACTGAGTGATCACGGTCATTAATGCAAGTGCGGCCGTAACACTACTAGAACAGAGACCTGAAAAAAATATAGTGTCAAACATCGAAGACCACATTCAATCATATTTCCAACACTTCAAATTTTCCCAAATATTTTCCGCTCTGTCTTTAAAAATTGTAATGACTTGTCTACCTTTTCACTTGTAGCAAGTCAACTCCCAGATGCTGATATTTGAGAACAGCATTCCAACCAAAAGGAATAGAATTACGCATAAGACCCCAAGTACGCATTGCGGACCTATTTTTTTCTTATCCCTCAAATATTGAAATACTATTTGATTTCTCCGACATTACAAAAATTCACCCCCCATTTCAAAATCCTGGATCCGTCCTTGCCTTTACAGTTTCGATGCTGAAGGCTTTCTTCTCGATTAATAATTTCAGCTCCTTCCTGGCACTCCTTTCTTCTTCCAGTTGATTTTCCAGCACTTGTATTTTTTTGTTCAATTCGCGCTCCTTAGTTTGCCATTTCTCAAGTAAACATGACATTTCGTCATCCTTTAACTTAAGCTGATGTTCCCAGTTTTCTTCTCCAGTTTGAACTAAATCTTCACTTTCTAGATGTTCAGTTTCTATACCATCTGAACACGATTTCAAATCAGTGTTTTCAACACTGTTTTCAGTATTGATAGGTTCGGAGACTGATACTGCTGATATTTTCCCCAGCAATTACGGTCAGTTTGACCTTCATTCAGAGCTTCGTTCATATATCATCACTGGTGTATCATCCAATTGATCCGGCACCTGTCAGGAGATGTTGCTAACACTGATAACGACTTTCAGTTAAGTGTCACATTCAAAGTTTTGCGCGCAAACAAGACAAGTCTGTAAGAAATTTCTTTTTGACAAAAAGAGATGGCTTTTGCTATAGTTCTTTGGATGGAAGAAAATTTAATAGCATCTCAAGCGCTTCGCAAGTACATTACACCGAGAAATCTTCGAGGCTTGACTGGGGGAAGGCCAGAAAGGAAGGAAGACTGGTAAAAACTCCCTGATCCAGGGAAAATTATTAACACTGGGGGTTGGTGGTTTTCAACTGTTTTAAAACCTCTTTTAATGTAACATTCCAGTTTAACTCAACTCTGATGATCGTTAGACAAAAAAAACAACAACAAACAGGGTAATTATCAGACGTGAACAGCAAATAGCTCTTATCGAAGTTGAGTACGCAAAATCAGCGGACTCTCAGTGAGCTTACACTAAAACGAGGCTATCGGGTCTAGATCGCTATAAAGTACAAGGAGACAAAGACGGAAATTAGAAGGTAAATGACATTAAGGTAATATTATTCCGACTTTTGAGCGTCGTTACACATGGTGAGGCATTGCATAGCTTTTGGGTGTCAAAATCGAAGTTCCAAGTCGGAATGCAAAGACTTGTCATGGCATTTGCTCCCGCTGTCAAACAAGAATTTGCTGGCACAATGGCTCGTGAAACTGCGTCGAGAGAACACTCCAGTGAACAAAAACTCTTACGTCTGTAGTCAGCATTTTGAACCCAATTGCTTCATAAAACCAATGGGTGGACAAAGAATTCGTTTGAAGCCCGATTCCGTACCTACAAAGTTTATATTTACCGTCGAAAAACCAAAGAGGAAAAAGCCCGCCGATCGAGCATCGTTGAACACAAAGAAAACAAATATAGAGAAATCTCAGCAGTATTCAGTCTCCGAACCTATCAATACTGAAAACAGTGTTGAAAACACTGATTTGAAATCGGGTTCAGATGGTATAGAAACTGAACATCTAGAAAGTGAAGATTTAGTTCAAACTGGAGAAGAAAACTGGGAACATCAGCTTAAGTTAAAGGATGACGAAATGTCATGTTTACTTGAGAAATGGCAAACTAAGGAGCGCGAATTGAACAAAAAATACAAGTGCTGGAAAATCAACTGGAAGAAGAAAGGAGTGCCAGGAAGGAGCTGGAATTATTAATCGAGAAGAAAGCCTTCAGCATCGAAACTGTAAAGGCAAGGACGGATCCAGGATTTTGAAATGGGGGGTGAATTTTTGTAATGTCGGAGAAATCAAATAGTATTTCAATATTTGAGGGATAAGAAAAAAATAGGTCCGCAATGCGTACTTGGGGTCTTATGCGTAATTCTATTCCTTTTGGTTGGAATGCTGTTCTCAAATATCAGCATCTGGGAGTTGACTTGCTACAAGTGAAAAGGTAGACAAGTCATTACAATTTTTAAAGACAGAGCGGAAAATATTTGGGAAAATTTGAAGTGTTGGAAATATGATTGAATGTGGTCTTCGATGTTTGACACTATATTTTTTTCAGGTCTCTGTTCTAGTAGTGTTACGGCCGCACTTGCATTAATGACCGTGATCATTCAGTTGCTGCTATGGACAAAATTTATTTCACTCTTTAATATAAAGGGCTAACCCGTATACGACCGCTCTCATGTGGCTTTGATAGCTCAGTTGGGAGAGCACTGCAGCGGCATCGCAGAGGTCGTGGGTTCGAATCCCGCTCAGAGCCTGAATTGTTTTCAGGTCTCTGTTCTAGTAGTGTTACGGCCGCACTTGCATAATGACCGTCAACACTTTTTTGTACAGAATTAATATCTTGTGGCACTTTATAGGCTCGATCCAATATGCATATTCTGAGTACTGCGTCTTCTATTTGCTTGTAAATTTTAACGATAAATAGGTGAACATAATTGCAAAACATCGTACACTGCTTACCAGCGCCAAGTTTACCAAAGGGTGCTTCGGTCAGTTCCTGGAGTTGTGGCCAGCAGACACAGTGGTTGTTGGATTGTTCTCCACGTCGTTCACTTCCCCTCACAAGCAACAGGATATAGATGAAATGTAGGTCATCATTTCTTTACATGTCCAGAATTTGTTTCAATGTTGTCGAACAAAACACATTTAGCTAAGACATGGTAAGAATCCATCCCCATTGAACATGTGATAAAGCATCCTTCGCTTCCTCGACCGGTATTGCTCAACTTATGTCCCCATACTCGCAGTTAATATTGTCATGTCGTTAACAAACAGCTTCAGTACAGTTAAGTTCAGCAGTTTGACTGCATTCACAGCTGCTCAAAATAACTTCACAGCAGTAGAAGTACATGCATACGATTTACGTGATAGCAGTACATCGAGTCCAATAACTGACACTCGTTTGGGTAATTAGAAGGTGAGTTCTTGCGAAAGCAGATACTCAGTTCTCCCGTGCAATCCACACTTAACACTAGCCGAGCCTTGATAAGTTAATGGCTTGCGTGAGGAACAAATCGCTTGTATCGGAATGGATCGGCGAGGATCTAAATGCAAATAACAGAGAATACATGGTTCTCGAGAGCAGCGAGGGAAGAAAGATAATATCTAACAAAAACGAGCCAAAGCAATTTAAAAATGGAAAACAACTAACCTTGGAAACTGCAACCAGCTCGCGACGGTAAGCTGTGCAAAAATATTACATGTACTCAAAACAGCAATGGCCGCTGTATCGAAACCTCACGTCATGTAAGCCTACTAAATTCCTCCCAGAAGACCTCGCGATACCCGACATGCAGACAAATAAACCCCGCCGATGATAGCATAGGGGTCTTCATAAGACCCCAAAAAAGAAAGAAAGGGGGCTCAGAAAAAGGGGGTGAAAATTCACCCATTTCACCTCCCCTGGATCCGCGCCTGAAAGGATAATGTTAAGTTATTAAGATTTTACACTGGATTTGAGAACTACGAGGTGTTTTCAATGGTTCTTGACTTTCTGGGAAGGGAGACAGTGGCTCACTTGGACTACCAAAACACAGAAAATGGAGGAGAAATTAAGCACAAGTACAAACCTGGGCCCTGTAGGGCTTTGACTGTAGAGAATGAATTTTTCTCGGTGCTTTGTCGTTTAAAAGTTGGCTTACTAGAAGGAGACTTATCAGCTAGATTTGGAGTGTACCAAAGCGTAGTATCCCAAATTGTTACTACCTGGATCAAGTTTATTTTCTTTAGATTCAAAGAACTTGACGTATTTCCTTCCAGAGAGATTGTTCAATTACACCTGCCTGAATGTTTTCGCAAAAAGTAGCCAACAACTACTCTAATAATTGATGCTACAGAGATATACATTGAAAAGCCAAACAACCCAGAGGCCCAACAAGTAACTTTTTCTTCACACAAAAATAGCAACACCCTGAAAGCCTTGGTTGGTATTGTACCAAAAGGGGGGATTTCATTTGTTTCAACCCTGTATGGTGGCAGCATTTCTGACAAGAAACTAACCTAAAAGTCAGGCCTTATAGAGAAACTACAGTATGGTGATGTTGTAATGGCTGATAGAGGTTTTAACTTTCAAGAGATACTTGCATGTAAAGGGGTAAAAGTAAATGTTCCTCCATTCATGAATGAATCTGGCCAATTTAATGAAAGTGAATTACTGGAGACAAGAAGGATTGCATCTCTAAGAATCCATGTTGAAAGAGCCAAGGAACGAATAAAAAACTACCACATTTTAGACTTTATCCCAATAACTTTGTGCAAGAACGGTGTAATTGATATGATATTTTTTGTCTGTGCAATGCTATCAAATTTCCTCCCACCACTAGTAGATGGTTAGCAATAACAATGATAACAAATGTTGTCTTTATGTTATCTATTAGATAATAAAAACGGATTGTATAGCCATGTAATGTTGAAGTGAGTATTTGCTCAATTTGTCATAAAAATATCACAAAACTCAATGTACAAGTGCTGTAGCTCAAAATGTTCCTGTTTTCTATCAGTGAGTAATTAACACATGTTCCTTTCCCTAATCACTGAGTACTTAACACATACTTGTAACTGAAATGCTGTCATTGATGTATACTTACAGTATTTCTAGAGAAGAAGAATATATAACATTGAAATTTCAGTTATTCATTGATTAATTTACTCAATCTAGAAAGTCCAAAAAATACTCTTGGGTATGCTATTTCCAAAGAGATATGATTGTCATAAAACTTTTCCAGTTTTGGGACTTTGTCAGCTAGGAATTTGTTATTCTTCGCATGTAAAATAATTAAATCAACAGTGTCAGACAGTACCAGGTCAGTCCAAGATGATTCAGTGCAAAGCATCAGCTGCTGGACTTGGTAATAGAACTTGTGATTCTTGTTGACCACCAACCCATGAGATGTGTCTCTACATATACCACGTTTACACGCTGCTTTCTTAAGAAATAGACCATCTGTGAAGATTCGCTTGATCTCCACTTGTCCTCCATCGACCTCCCCATCTGGAGAGGCCCCAAGGAAAGGATAACTCTGAGCTATAACAAAACCTGTTTCACTGACTTTTGCAATCCAGTGTGTTTTCATATAGCCATATGATCTTCTTCTCATCTTTCAGTCCCTGCTTCATTTTATTACTTTGGTACTGATTGTTATAATGTAAGATTTCCTTCATTGCCTTTGTTGGGCTAGTGGAAAGCTTTATTAATGCTCTCTTACTCTGAGAGGCTGTTATACGAAGACGTCTATGTTCAAACCATGCCTGACAATTCCTTTGAGCTTTTGTGGCAAGTGCAATGTTCTCTCTTTCTTTAGCACTAACCATGAGCTTTCTCTTCATTCTTTTTGCCCGGTCAAATATCTGTGTGAGTGAGACAGGGTGCTCTTTAATTGGAGAAATAACTTCAGTTTTGTTTTGGTCAAGTTTTTCATCTGATAGTAGACAAAAGAAACCACAGTTAGGCTTCACTCTTTTGATTTTATCAAGCAGTTCTCTGTTGACCTTTTTCGAATCATTGTCCCTTTCTGATGGACGTCTTGGATCATTCAAAGGCTTGACATTGTTCCTTTCTTCTCTTCTATAAATCTTTTTTGAGAAATCAATTTCATAAACTGACTGAGATTCAAGCTTCCTCTTTCTCGGCTGGTTCCAAGTTTGCAGTCTTGAGGTACATGTTTCAAATTCCCGAGTACACTTAAGTCTCACAAATTCTTCAAGAGCATAACAAAGAGCTGCTATATGTTTACAAGAGCCACGTGGGCCTTTACCAGCTGGACAAGCACAGCTAGCAAATGTAATTTCACCTTCATGTTCACCATTATTATACAGAGAGAGTTTTACGTTATACTTCAAGTTTTTCTTCATTTCAGGTAAGCAATCACATCGAAAATGTACCTTGTCATCGTCGTCCCGAGCGATTTCCAGTTTTTGGATGTGACCATGTCGAAACAAACCGAAAGCTTTACTGCTGATATTCTTGTAATCTTTGTTAGATTCATTGTCCTTAGCTTTTCTTTCAATAAAGTAAGACACGACATTTTGAATATTAAATGTAGGGACGTCGTCCTTCGCGTCAACCAGTGGAACCCACTGTGCAGATTCTGGGAAATCACAGTTGACGGTCGCCGTTTGGTCCACTGGTTTACTCTGGTTACTTGCTGCTAAGTCTTTCCACTTCTCCGTAAAATATTCTCCCAACTATTTTTGATATAGCTGATGACCCTGTGGCAAGATGTCGATATAGAACCTATGCTTTAAAATTCCCCTTCAGCAATGGCAATAATTATGTGACAGAAAATAATGCAATCTTTCAGAATCTTTATACCTTTGAAATAACTCTGCCTTCGTAGCTTCTGACCGCGCACTACCATCTTTCGCCGTCCCTTTCCGGAATGACAGCCATTCGTTCAGTCTTTCTTTAGTTACATTCCGGGGACAATTACCACTTAATAACTGCACTTTCTCCTCATCGGAAAAGAAGGCCGCTTCTGGAGGATTTTTGGCGGGCTGCATAAGTTTTTTATCACTTTATTACCCAAGCACAACTAAAGTCTGATCCAGAGTCTGATCAATGTTGACCCGATAGCCTCGCTTTGATGTTGGCTCACAAAAAAACCGCTGGATCGTTTGGGTGGCGTACTCAACTTCGATAAGAGCTATTGAGAAACAATTTTATTCACAGCATTCGTCCCGAAATCAACTAAGTTTGTCATGGAGTAACGGTGACTTGATTTACAGATTTTTACTGCTTGAGAAGATTTACGTGCACATGCATTGCACATACGTAGCTGTAGTTAATAGTAACACTTAAAGAACAGTTCAGGTGGCTTGGATCATTAGTTTCTGAAGCGAACAGGCAATCCAGCCATGCAATTTCTTAAGAATAAATTAATTTAAGCGCGCAAAAAAGAAATAATTACTCTGCAAGCAAGCTGCTCCACCTCAGGCTGCCGGGCAGTCTTTGGCATACTTGAACTTGAAGTTTGGAGTTTTATTGTACTTACTGTATTTTAGACTTAAAAATGAAGAACACATTTTGCGAGAAAAAGGCCTTTGAAGCAAAAAGAAGAATTTGTTAAACGGAATTAACGTAGTTTTTTTGATCACGCTATCGAGCAATGTAAACTAATAAGTTAAGCGAAGAGATGAAACATTTTGTCAATCACTGAAAATATTTACAAAGGGTTTGTAATTTCTCACAGCATAGATAAAACTCATGTTTAGTTTATGTTTAGAGCAGTGTGTGAATCAAGTTATTTGCGGCTGTATTATGTTTCTCCCAAGTATTTGGATGTGTGCTGTTGAACACACGAAATCTACAACGCTTGACGGTAAACTCATTTATGAGAAAACGAGGTGTCTCTTGGAATACTGTATGTAACAATTATCTTTAAAAACACAGCAATGCTTTTCAGTTTTCGGACCATGTTTCGATATTTCAAACATCATGATCAGCCTGTATGTCTTGAAAAGCCTTTACTCGCTGCAGTGACTTAGAAACGACCTGATCAAAAGGTCACACTAAAACTAACATTTAATCATTGGTCACATATCGTAAATAATCTTTTCTTTTGATTGGTCGGTGAAAATATGCAAAGTTGGCTTTACTGATTTTACCTTTATTGCTGCCTACAAGAATACAATGCATTTATCTGAACTTGTTACAAATGTGTAAGCGTACTCAGATACTCAGTATGCGATAACAGTGCGGGTCAAGATTCCTTCGAACAGTGTTCCATAAACAGCGACCTCTCTTAATTACAGTCTTCACTTGGCCCTGGTGTGCTGGAAAATTAGTAACACATGCTCGAAACAAGCTGTTCAGGGATCGAAGGCTAGTGCACCATAGACTTTAGGCCACAGTAGAATGCTGCACCGTGAACCAAGTACCTAATGAACAAATATTTTTTTTTTTATATCTGTTGACATATGTAAGCAAGCTACAAAGCGAATGAAAAAAATGATACAGAAGGCGAACAGAAACACATTAAGTGGTAACTGTTGTGTATTATTCATGTACTCTAGCTATGACTTACCACTTTCGTTCCTTTTTAACTGCCTTCGTGTCAAGCAGGTGCCAAGTACAAACGAGAGAAGAAATGAATCTCACTAAGTTTCCAGTTTACTCGATCTCGTTTCTGTAAATAACCTGCCAAGCTAATCAAACAAAGCACGCGAAGCCTAGCCAAGCTCCCTCGTTGCTCACAGGCTACGGGAAGCCTAGATTTTTTTAAAGGAGTGGCTGCTACTCGAGGTTTTTTTTTTTATTCACTCGGAATGCATGGAAATTTCAGTCACCGTAAGAAAAATACTTTAAATTCCTGCCAGTAATATTGTTTGCTTACCTGTCAACATTAATTGCTTTTGATGAATAACAGACCGACCTCCTCTGTCTATCTTTTAAATAAACGTTGTTTGATTGGTGCATTTTGTGGTCTTTTTGTTTAACATGATAGGCTGATTTCGTCTGCAGAACGTCTGCAAATTTGCAGACTTTTTGCAGATCATCCCTGCAGACGTTCTGGAGACATTCTGCAGATATTCTGCAGATATTTTGCAGACATTCTGCAGATAATCTGTAGATCATCTGTAGATTATTTGCAGATCTGCTACAGATTTTCCAGCAGATCTGCATTAGACTATAAACCGATCTGCTCGTTTCGTACGGGTTACCAAGCAATAGTGACAATGGAAGACAGCAGGGCTGCCCAAACTTATGTGGGGCTCACCGAGACCACCTTTAAAACGAGATTTGCCAACCACAAATCTTCTTTCAACGACCCCAGCAAGAGACTGAGTACAGAGCTCAGTAAGCACATTCGGCATTTGAAAGAGGCAAAGATGAAGTTCGGGATCACCTGGAAAATTTTGAAACAAATCACTCCCTTTAGCCCTGTATCGAACCGCTGTAATTTGTGTCTGTGGGAGATATATTTCATCATTTGCAGACCTGAACTAGCGACTTTGAACAAACGTAATGAACTGGTAACCTTCTGTAGGCACGGAAACAAATTTCTCTTAAAGAACTTTAAGCCTACTACTACCACGCGCTAGCAATTGTTAAAGTCCGAGTTCCGCGCGCAAGCAACTGTTAAAATTCAAAATTCAAATTCCGCGCGCAAACAAGTGTTAAAATTCAAAATTCAAATTCCGCGCGCGCAAGAGCGTATATAATGAGTAAGCGTTGTAACGATCGTTGCATTTGGCTATTTTATCTGATAAGTGCCGCACTTCTTGTGCGGCATGAAACTAATTAGTAACAAAATACCAAGTCATACCTTCTGTTGATCACATCACCTAGGTTTTATCAACGCTCTGGTTCTACAATTGAGCACTTTATCAGCAGGCGTGCAAATCAAATGGTATTTTTCCAGTGTTTGTTGTTTGTTATATATATATAACACATCAGTTCTAGTAAGCCGAGAACGCGGGTTCAAATCCCGTTCAGGACAATTTTCAGAGTTTCACTTGTGTTTATTTAATTGTCTTTATTTCACTGGTTTTAGTTTAATTTAAGTATATATAGTGTCAAAAAGGTGTTAACACCTTCCAGTGACCATTGTGAACTCGAAGAAATTGTCTGGGGAGTCCCGTGAGCCATAAAGCCGTAAATTCGGCTACGCATTAGCGTGGCTGTCTTGATGGTGTAGCCAAGTTGCACGAAAGGTAATAGTCTCAACCGTTTAAGATGTAAAACCTTTTGACCCAACGCGTTTCGGCATTCGCCCTCGTCAGGGGTCGCTGGGCTGAGCTTTATTCTTGTTAATCAGCCAATTATCATATCAATTATATTACGTCACAATAGGGTTTTCACATCTGAGTATTGTATAGTTTTCCTCATAACGTATGTTAAAAACTATTTTGTACACAAAACTACATGAGGGTGTCTATGTTTTTGTTAGTTAGCCTATTCGTTTGTTAAGACCGTGTGGTTGTAAAGTATTTAGTTTTAATTGCCAGAAAATATTCCTTCTTCGGAACAGATCTTTCTTCGCAGTCCGTTCTGAGTGTTCTTTTCGTATCTGTTCGATCAGCGTAATCGTGACATCATTTTCGAAGTCGTGAGTTCGTCTGTTATATTGGAAGTGTTCACTCAGTTCGCAACTATTTATACAGTTTCTAATGTGGCTTCGATGGTTGTTGAATCTAATATTACATTTCGTCTCACTTTTTCCTATGTATAGTAGCTTGCAGATTTTGCATTTTATCATATAAATTACCCATGCGGAATGACAGTCCAGTCTGTGGTATATCTTGAAAGTGCGCTCTCCCTTTGAGTCCAAAAATTTTGTAGTCGAGTCTGTTTTTCGGCACCAGCTACGTCCTGTGCGGCCACATGGTTCGCAGCCGTTAGTGTCCTCTTCCTTTGCTTTCTCTTTAAATTTCGTGCTCACTAGTTTGTCACGAAGACTCTAGGGTCGTCTGTATGCAATCAAAGGTGGTTCAGCAAATATTCTAGATAACCGTTCTTTTGATCTCAAAAATCCCCAATGTCTATGGGCTATTTCGGCTATGTACGTGGAATGCGGATTGAATGTGGTGACAAATGGGGTGCGATTCCGGAGTTCTTTGTTTTCTCTTATCTCGAGGCATTGTTCCTGGCTCTTTAAAAGTACTTTTTGCATTTGTTCTAATACCTCACCTCTATTATAGCCACAGGCTGCAAAAAATTCTGCGTATTCAGTTATTCTTGTTTTGAGTTTCTTTGTACCGGAAATTATTCGACGTAGTCTAAGCGCCTGGCTATAGGGGATGCTGCGTTTCAAGTGGGGAGGGTGTGCCGAAGTCCAGTGAAGATATGGGTGAGTGTCTGTCGGTTTTTGATATACGTCAGTTTCAACGTCACCATTTTCGTTCTTGGTGATTGTCGTGTCCAGAAAGTTGACTTGGCTTCTCGATATCTCATGCGTAAAGTTTATAGAAGGTACTGCATTGTTGAGATGGGTTATGAATTCTTTAAGACTGTTTGAATCTCCATTCCAAATCATAAATATGTCGTCAATAAACCGTATCCATTCCAATACGTACTCAAACCAGTTTGCCTGATATACAAATCGGTCTTCGAACCGGCCCATATAGACGTTTGCAAAATTAGGGGCCGTTCTTGTGCCCATAGCTGTTCCTTTAATTTGTATGTAATTTAGATCTCGAAACGTGAAGTTATCAAGTTTTAGAACCTTTTCTAATAATAGTGTTATTGTCTCTGCTGAGGGATTATTCTGTCAGTTAAACGTTCACCGGCGAAGCCAAGATAGTGCTCTACTTGCGGTGAAAGAGCGGGTTATACTAGTAGGTGAACTACTCAGATCTTGCGTGGATGGACGTTTAATACAGAACTGTTTCGTAGGCCACCGAAAAGGTGACCCACTCCTCAGTTAAACTCCATTTTACACTGAACCGTTAAGTCTACATCAACAGTATTATTGCGGAATGAAAACTTAACTTACTTGATGTAGACTTAGTCTTGATGACCGTCTTCTCACTAGAGAGGCTTTTTGGTGTGTTCAATTATGCACCCTCAAACCTCATGGTCTAAACAAAAGGTGCGAGTTTATATCTAAGAATAGGATTCGCTATAATTAACACCATCTTGCTGCTGTATTTTATTATTGTATTTTATTGTATTTTATTTACGCTATAGCGGGCGTTTTAACCATTTTTATCTATTACGTAATTCTTATGCGATTTTATGTAAAACATTTTCATTTCTTTGTTCTCTTTGTTAGCTATTGTTTTGTAAGTTATTTACTGCACTCCATTTTTTGTAAACATTTTATTCCAAGTAGCGATAAGCAGTGCTGAGGAAGCCCGGATGGGCGAAACGTCCCTGCATTAAACTGAGAAGACAAACGAGAAAAGTTCGCATCTTCTTCTGTCTATTCAAC
>JAHPZR010045419.1:0-5000 GCA_019787425.1 Platygyra sinensis | reverse complement strand
AAATGGTTAAAACGCCCGCTATAGCGTAAATAAAATACAATAAAATACAATAATAAAATACAGCAGCAAGATGGTGTTAATTATAGCGAATCCTATTCTTAGATATAAACTCGCACCTTTTGTTTAGACCATGAGGTTTGAGGGTGCATAATTGAACACACCAAAAAGCCTCTCTAGTGAGAAGACGGTCATCAAGACTAAGTCTACATCAAGTAAGTTAAGTTTTCATTCCGCAATAATACTGTTGATGTAGACTTAACGGTTCAGTGTAAAATGGAGTTTAACTGAGGAGTGGGTCACCTTTTCGGTGGCCTACGAAACAGTTCTGTATTAAACGTCCATCCACGCAAGATCTGAGTAGTTCACCTACTAGTATAACCCGCTCTTTCACCGCAAGTAGAGCACTATCTTGGCTTCGCCGGTGAACGTTTAACTGACAGAATAATCCCTCAGCAGAGACAATAACACTATTATTAGAAAAGGTTCTAAAACTTGATAACTTCACGTTTCGAGATCTAAATTACATACAAATTAAAGGAACAGCTATGGGCACAAGAACGGCCCCTAATTTTGCAAACGTCTATATGGGCCGGTTCGAAGACCGATTTGTATATCAGGCAAACTGGTTTGAGTACGTATTGGAATGGATACGGTTTATTGACGACATATTTATGATTTGGAATGGAGATTCAAACAGTCTTAAAGAATTCATAACCCATCTCAACAATGCAGTACCTTCTATAAACTTTACGCATGAGATATCGAGAAGCCAAGTCAACTTTCTGGACACGACAATCACCAAGAACGAAAATGGTGACGTTGAAACTGACGTATATCAAAAACCGACAGACACTCACCCATATCTTCACTGGACTTCGGCACACCCTCCCCACTTGAAACGCAGCATCCCCTATAGCCAGGCGCTTAGACTACGTCGAATAATTTCCGGTACAAAGAAACTCAAAACAAGAATAACTGAATACGCAGAATTTTTTGCAGCCTGTGGCTATAATAGAGGTGAGGTATTAGAACAAATGCAAAAAGTACTTTTAAAGAGCCAGGAACAATGCCTCGAGATAAGAGAAAACAAAGAACTCCGGAATCGCACCCCATTTGTCACCACATTCAATCCGCATTCCACGTACATAGCCGAAATAGCCCATAGACATTGGGGATTTTTGAGATCAAAAGAACGGTTATCTAGAATATTTGCTGAACCACCTTTGATTGCATACAGACGACCCTAGAGTCTTCGTGACAAAACTAGTGAGCACGAAATTTAAAGAGAAAGCAAAGGAAGAGGACACTAACGGCTGCGAACCATGTGGCCGCACAGGACGTAGCTGGTGCCGAAAAACAGACTCGACTACAAAATTTTTGGACTCAAAGGGAGAGCGCACTTTCAAGATATACCACAGACTGGACTGTCATTCCGCATGGGTAATTTATATGATAAAATGCAAAATCTGCAAGCTACTATACATAGGAAAAAGTGAGACGAAATGTAATATTAGATTCAACAACCATCGAAGCCACATTAGAAACTGTATAAATAGTTGCGAACTGAGTGAACACTTCCAATATAACAGACGAACTCACGACTTCGAAAATGATGTCACGATTACGCTGATCGAACAGATACGAAAAGAACACTCAGAACGGACTGCGAAGAAAGATCTGTTCCGAAGAAGGAATATTTTCTGGCAATTAAAACTAAATACTTTACAACCACACGGTCTTAACAAACGAATAGGCTAACTAACAAAAACATAGACACCCTCATGTAGTTTTGTGTACAAAATAGTTTTTAACATACGTTATGAGGAAAACTATACAATACTCAGATGTGAAAACCCTATTGTGACGTAATATAATTGATATGATAATTGGCTGATTAACAAGAATAAAGCTCAGCCCAGCGACCCCTGACGAGGGCGAATGCCGAAACGCGTTGGGTCAAAAGGTTTTACATCTTAAACGGTTGAGACTATTACCTTTCGTGCAACTTGGCTACACCATCAAGACAGCCACGCTAATGCGTAGCCGAATTTACGGCTTTATGGCTCACGGGACTCCCCAGACAATTTCTTCGAGTTCACAATGGTCACTGGAAGGTGTTAACACCTTTTTGACACTATATATACTTAAATTAAACTAAAACCAGTGAAATAAAGACAATTAAATAAACACAAGTGAAACTCTGAAAATTGTCCTGAACGGGATTTGAACCCGCGTTCTCGGCTTACTAGAACTGATGTGTTATATATATATAACAAACAACAAACACTGGAAAAATACCATTTGATTTGCACGCCTGCTGATAAAGTGCTCAATTGTAGAACCAGAGCGTTGATAAAACCTAGGTGATGTGATCAACAGAAGGTATGACTTGGTATTTTGTTACTAATTAGTTTCATGCCGCACAAGAAGTGCGGCACTTATCAGATAAAATAGCCAAATGCAACGATCGTTACAACGCTTACTCATTATATACGCTCTTGCGCGCGCGGAATTTGAATTTTGAATTTTAACACTTGTTTGCGCGCGGAATTTGAATTTTGAATTTTAACAGTTGCTTGCGCGCGGAACTCGGACTTTAACAATTGCTAGCGCGTGGTAGTAGTAGGCTTAAAGTTCTTTAAGAGAAATTTGTTTCCGTGCCTACAGAAGGTTACCAGTTCATTACGTTTGTTCAAAGTCGCTAGTTCAGGTCTGCAAATGATGAAATATATCTCCCACAGACACAAATTACAGCGGTTCGATACAGGGCTAAAGGGAGTGATTTGTTTCAAAATTTTCCAGGTGATCCCGAACTTCATCTTTGCCTCTTTCAAATGCCGAATGTGCTTACTGAGCTCTGTACTCAGTCTCTTGCTGGGGTCGTTGAAAGAAGATTTGTGGTTGGCAAATCTCGTTTTAAAGGTGGTCTCGGTGAGCCCCACATAAGTTTGGGCAGCCCTGCTGTCTTCCATTGTCACTATTGCTTGGTAACCCGTACGAAACGAGCAGATCGGTTTATAGTCTAATGCAGATCTGCTGGAAAATCTGTAGCAGATCTGCAAATAATCTACAGATGATCTACAGATTATCTGCAGAATGTCTGCAAAATATCTGCAGAATATCTGCAGAATGTCTCCAGAACGTCTGCAGGGATGATCTGCAAAAAGTCTGCAAATTTGCAGACGTTCTGCAGACGAAATCAGCCTATCATGTTAAACAAAAAGACCACAAAATGCACCAATCAAACAACGTTTATTTAAAAGATAGACAGAGGAGGTCGGTCTGTTATTCATCAAAAGCAATTAATGTTGACAGGTAAGCAAACAATATTACTGGCAGGAATTTAAAGTATTTTTCTTACGGTGACTGAAATTTCCATGCATTCCGAGTGAATAAAAAAAAAAACCTCGAGTAGCAGCCACTCCTTTAAAAAAATCTAGGCTTCCCGTAGCCTGTGAGCAACGAGGGAGCTTGGCTAGGCTTCGCGTGCTTTGTTTGATTAGCTTGGCAGGTTATTTACAGAAACGAGATCGAGTAAACTGGAAACTTAGTGAGATTCATTTCTTCTCTCGTTTGTACTTGGCACCTGCTTGACACGAAGGCAGTTAAAAAGGAACGAAAGTGGTAAGTCATAGCTAGAGTACATGAATAATACACAACAGTTACCACTTAATGTGTTTCTGTTCGCCTTCTGTATCATTTTTTTCATTCGCTTTGTAGCTTGCTTACATATGTCAACAGATATAAAAAAAAAAATATTTGTTCATTAGGTACTTGGTTCACGGTGCAGCATTCTACTGTGGCCTAAAGTCTATGGTGCACTAGCCTTCGATCCCTGAACAGCTTGTTTCGAGCATGTGTTACTAATTTTCCAGCACACCAGGGCCAAGTGAAGACTGTAATTAAGAGAGGTCGCTGTTTATGGAACACTGTTCGAAGGAATCTTGACCCGCACTGTTATCGCATACTGAGTATCTGAGTACGCTTACACATTTGTAACAAGTTCAGATAAATGCATTGTATTCTTGTAGGCAGCAATAAAGGTAAAATCAGTAAAGCCAACTTTGCATATTTTCACCGACCAATCAAAAGAAAAGATTATTTACGATATGTGACCAATGATTAAATGTTAGTTTTAGTGTGACCTTTTGATCAGGTCGTTTCTAAGTCACTGCAGCGAGTAAAGGCTTTTCAAGACATACAGGCTGATCATGATGTTTGAAATATCGAAACATGGTCCGAAAACTGAAAAGCATTGCTGTGTTTTTAAAGATAATTGTTACATACAGTATTCCAAGAGACACCTCGTTTTCTCATAAATGAGTTTACCGTCAAGCGTTGTAGATTTCGTGTGTTCAACAGCACACATCCAAATACTTGGGAGAAACATAATACAGCCGCAAATAACTTGATTCACACACTGCTCTAAACATAAACTAAACATGAGTTTTATCTATGCTGTGAGAAATTACAAACCCTTTGTAAATATTTTCAGTGATTGACAAAATGTTTCATCTCTTCGCTTAACTTATTAGTTTACATTGCTCGATAGCGTGATCAAAAAAACTACGTTAATTCCGTTTAACAAATTCTTCTTTTTGCTTCAAAGGCCTTTTTCTCGCAAAATGTGTTCTTCATTTTTAAGTCTAAAATACAGTAAGTACAATAAAACTCCAAACTTCAAGTTCAAGTATGCCAAAGACTGCCCGGCAGCCTGAGGTGGAGCAGCTTGCTTGCAGAGTAATTATTTCTTTTTTGCGCGCTTAAATTAATTTATTCTTAAGAAATTGCATGGCTGGATTGCCTGTTCGCTTCAGAAACTAATGATCCAAGCCACCTGAACTGTTCTTTAAGTGTTACTATTAACTACAGCTACGTATGTGCAATGCATGTGCACGTAAATCTTCTCAAGCAGTAAAAATCTGTAAATCAAGTCACCGTTACTCCATGACAAACTTAGTTGATTTCGGGACGAATGCTGTGAATAAAATTGTTTCTCA
>JAHPZR010045418.1:0-23547 GCA_019787425.1 Platygyra sinensis | reverse complement strand
ATCGAAAGACGTCTCTGGGTTAAACACAAAAAATTGATTAAAAATTATAAGCTTTCGGCTATCTATGCTATAGCCTTTAACGAATGAAAATAAGATAAAAGCGCGACAACATACAATATATACCGAAAAGGGGTGAACAAAAATTCGATGCGGGTTGAGAACTAGAATGAGTGAATGAGACATGATCTAGGAACAATTACAATAAAATAGAGATTGTCTCGGTAAAACGGTTTAGACAATTATTGGTCCGCTGTAATCAGTTTTACCGGTATGCCAGGATTCAAGGTTTTCTAATCACGGTAGTTGCCTTTGTCAATACGCATGCATTATTGAAGTCAATAGATGTGGTCATTCTTCCCTGCACTCGGACGCACAATGATTTGACCCTTTCGCGAAATTTTAGGTTTCTTGATGTTTTTTTTTCCGCGTTGAGAAAGCATCTCTCCATTGTCGCCAATGTTCACTCCACGGACAGTCGAGCACGGAATTTGTAGACAACATGCATTGTTGGTTCCACGGGCTGTCTTGTTTTTTGTGGATGTGAATTCTGCTGAAGGGTTTTAAGAGGTTTGGTGACGACTCGAAATTTCTTGTTTGCGTAATAATCTCATGAATGGGGGCTCTGTCAAGCGCGCGTAATGTATGGAAGGCCACGCAAATCCAGGGGAGTATTCTGTGGGGTCAAGCCCAACTAAAAGAACAGTGCTTACCAAATTCTTCTGGTGATGGATACAGTTGGTGATGCGTGGCTTCTTTCTATTTTTGGGAAATATGAGAGATGACTGAGGAACGGGTAAGCCATGTGGCTTTTAGTGCATCTGTGACATAGGTTGGTCTCGCGGTGATGTTCCTACGGTAGTTGCTGGGAGATTAGGACGCACACGGAATAACAAGGTAGAGGCCTGTGCTGATTTGTGTTTTCTCTCATGGATGTGAGGAGATAGTCTAGATATCTATCAGTGTGGGTTGGTTTTCGGTAAACATCGATGACAGCAACACCATTTTTTCTTGACACTAAGGTGTCAGGAAGGCAATTTGTTCCATTGTTCTCTTCTTCAATGGTAAATGTGATCTTAGGGTCGACAGCGTTTAAGGTAGTCAGTGGAAAGGAAGCCTGATTGGACAGCAGCTCTTGATGACAACAAAGCTGTTCGTCAACATATCGTTTCCATTCCTTGGCGGACAATGGCGGAGCTGATGGGACTCTTCTATCACTTCATACAGATTGATTAGCGACAAAGGTAACAGGGCTGCCCATGGCACAACCGTGAATTGCTGTTGGTGCGTATTATTGTAGACGAAATAGTTGTTTGAAAGAGTGAAGTCAAGTAGAGAGATGATTCACGGTAGGAAGAGGTTTGTTCTGTCTGTATTGTGTTTATCACAGTTCAGTTTATGCGGATATATATTCACAAGCTTTACTTTACTGGGATAAGGATAGCTGTAGTGAAAAGGGACACCACGTCAAATGAACACCATGACTTCGTCATCCAAGATTTCGAGTAGCTATAAGGTCGATAATTGCTGTTTGTCAGACACAGAAGCTCGGTCATTTAACGTTGAAATGTTGAAATCCATTTGCAGCCATTTTGAAATTTCTTTTAAGTCGAGGGATAGAAAACACCAGTTGATCGAAAAACTGGCAGCAATGATCGCCGAGTGTTCCTGTGGGAAGAGTTAAGGTTGTTGAGCCCATAACCAAACTGTCCAGCGGTTAAGGAAAAAAATATGGCGGACAGCGAATTCCTGTCAATGTAATAGACTTTTCTCGTTACAAGACAGCTTTGATGAAACTCTTCCAGCGTTTCTATTGCGATCATTTGGTAAGAAAATGTTTCCTCTTACCACGCAGGGCAATTCAAGGGGCAAGATCTGATTTCTTGGTTTGTTACTAACATTTGTTTTTGACGTGCTCAATGGAAATATGGCCGCGTTACAGCCGAATGTCACAACTTTCAAGTCGCATGTGTGGAATTAGATTGCGGCCAAATGTTTTAACTGATTTTCACAGATGATGGATGGAACTTTGCATTGATGTGTAGAAGAGCCTGTGAATACGAGCCACTTATGCAATTTAGTCCTCTAAACTTGGCTTAAATCGCATGTTGCGATAAAAGCTTGAACGAGAGAAACTTTGTGCCATCAAATTTATTACATTAATTAAAGCTTATGATTGCAATTATTTGTGTTTTTGAGACAAAGGGTCATTGTTTATAACTAGCGAAGTTAGAGGTTGTAAAATTCTTGAGTTCACCGCTAAGTTTTGAGCACATTCCGGGATGCCAAAAGTTCCGATCAGGAAATTTTCAAAAAGCTCGATTTCTCGGATATTATCTCATATTTGTTACCTACTTGCCAAGGGAAGTTGATGGAAGAATTATGAGCGAAATCTATTTCTGGATGAAAATTAAATATGAGGATCTTAGGGAGAGTCGCTCTTAAATGAACGGAAAACTGAGGCGTTTTGGGCATGATGCAGTCGTTCCTTCAAGTGGCTATTCCCTTAAGACTTTAACCCACAATCGCGGGATGGAGCAAAACCGTGAAACCCGAGAACTAAAATAATTCATCTGAGGCTACCAATATATTCTTTCTTTATTAGAGCTCATAAAAACTATTATATTTAACGTGGCATTTCTTATGTAAGATTTCATTTATGTAAGATTTCATTTAAAACTGAAATTTATCTATAGGTCGTTATAACCCTTCTTTATCACTTGATGCTGCAATCATGGTATCAAAAAAACTGCCCAGCTATTGGTGAACATGTTGGTGTCTTTTTCGTAACAAAATAGGTTACCATAGCAACAGTATGACCTGCTAAACACACCCTTAATTACAGCTTTAAGGGCTTATAATTCAAAAACGGCACGGTGAATTTTTTTTATATATATTTTATCAATATTTGATAAGCATGATTAGGCGAAACTTTTGGCAAAGTTAAAAAAATTCTGTAGGTGGCGTTCAGAGCCACCTTAAATTTTCGAAAATTTAAGGTGGTAATATACGCCACCTACAGACTTTTTTTTTTAACTTTGCCAAAAGTTGCATCTTATCCTGTTGTCAAAATTCTATAATAAGAAAAAATTTCACCGTGCCGTTTTGAAATATAAGCGCTTAAAGCTGGAATTAAGGGTGCTTTTAGCAAGTCATAGTGTTGCTATGGTAACATGTTGTGTCACGAAAATAATACCCACTTGTTCTCCAGTGATTGGGCATTTTTTTTGATACCATGATTATAGCATCAATTGATAATTAGCCTCTCTGAGAAGTGGCTAAGAAACAATAGAAGGGTTTGGGAAAATAGCAGATTTATGTGACCGTACATTTATTGAATGCACGTCCACATAGACAACAACAAGAGAAATATTGTTCGGGGTATTAAGCAACTCTCACGAGAAGAAAATAACGAGAAAATTTAACTGTGCTATACTCTTTATGCGTCATTACTTACATTCAAATAAGCTAACTGAGAAATCCATCTCCTTAAAAGAATTTATCCCGAAAGATGAGTATAAATACTCTCTTGAGGATATAAAATAATCTAAGGTATCGGCTGTATGGACTGTGTTTTAACTATAATACACCGAATGCAAATATGGCGGACCACTCGGTCGTCGCCCGGGACGAGTTACATGAAAGCGAGGTTAGCTAGTCTTCGATGTTTTGTTTTAAAATGCTTTCCCAGAAAACTCTTGCTTGTGGTCGATTTGTTGTTTTATTTCGCTGTGCCTACGAGTTGCTGTGTTTCTGAATGCGACGACTGGGGATAGAAATCTTCTACCGTTAACCTCCAAGGGAAAATAGTGGATCAATGCATTCGTTGAGACGGAGAAAAGGAGTTCACGATCGCCGCGGGAACTAAAGTTTGTTTGCTACGTTTCACGATAGAAGATCTCAGAAAAATCGTTTAAATGACGAGCTTATGTGGTGTCTGGTGGTGTTCCAACACGGTTTTCATAGCAAATACCCTCCCCAAGTTTCAGAAAAGCTCTTCTTGAATGATATCCTCTGTCTCAAGGGAAGAAGTTATTTGCGTTCGCGTCCACTCGCATCATTGCACGGAATCGCACAAATTAAATATAAGTACTACGGTGCCAACCATAACCAAGCGAATGAACTTCAGTGACTGCCCGTTGCGGAAACCAGTGAAAGCATTGAGCCAAATGACAACAACTTGGAGCTAAATGCGAACGCTTACACATTTTCTAAGATCGATTCCACCCTGAACTTAAACAGTTCCTTCGGCGAATGTGAACTCCTTGCCTCCGTCTCTTTGGTTTCCCCTCAGACGCGAACGAGAAAACTGAAAAAAAGAACACTTTCTCTGCTGTGGAAGATTCCACTCTGTTGTGGTGGCATTCAGGAACACAAAAACGCGTAGGGAGGGCGAAACAAAGGGACCAAATCGACAACGAAGCAATACTTTTCTGGAAAAGCATTGTCAAAACAAAACATCGAAGCCCAACTAGCCTCGCTTTCATTCGACTCGTCCCGGGCGCCGACCGAGTGGTCCGCCATATTTGCATTAGGTGTATACGAAGAGAAATACGTAAATATTGTACCTTATCCTGGTACAATATACATGTCTTCTTTTTTGGGTAGTTTGAGATATGCAGATATCTACATTGTATAATATACAGAAGTAATATAATTAACAGTAAGAAGCAGTAGTACACTTTTTATTTGTATAATGCCTACATATGTTAATGCATTTTTGTATGGTTAATAGAGTACAAAAAACAAAACAAATATAAAACAAAAAATAAAGTTTCTTATTACCTCTTTTCGAGAATCGCCTTTAACTTTGCAGTACAATAGTTCAAGTGGAACAGAAAGCAGATTAAACGGTACAACGGTTGAATGTAGATTCCTGTACTGATTTTCAACAACCGCACGGGCAAATTTCCATTCGACTTCTGCATTGGTCTAGGAAAAACGAGGGGAATTAAGATTGCTTAGTAATTTCTTTTTCCATTTGATGTTGTAGCAGTCTGAGAAAATTCGGTTTAATAGTTTTGAAATCATTTACGCTTTGCATATGTAATTATTTTACTGCTGTCAGCTCCAATGATTAGGTCGGTGGTATAGAAATGCTTAGTACAATGGAAAAGCGGACTGTATATAGAGGATGTTGCATGGGCAGATCCAGGATTTTTGTTAGGTGGGGGTGCACCACTAAGGAATTTCGCAACAGACTGGTGAGGTAAACAAATTTAAAAGCGAATACAAAGAAGAAGACTGCATCTCGAGGAGAGGAGGGAGGAGGCGTACCCTGTACCCTCCCTCTAGATTCACCCCTGTGTTACACAGTATCGTTAAGATATCCATGGATGAATTTTATGTTCGATTGGGGAAAACAGTATCCATCCAGTGAGATATTTTGCCATGTTCTTTTTAATGCATGCGACAAAAAACTACAGAAGTGAATCGAAATCATAAACCTAATGTGGACTGCCATTTTTGTACTCCTTAGTAATCGATTTTGTCTACTTTAGTCAATTTAACTTCCTTTACGCTCGCCATTTTTCTGACCATCGTTTGGCAAAGTTCGACTGTCGTGCAGTGCAATGACGTGAAATGAAGTTATCGATATCCTCACTAGTCAGGATATGGAAAATACGCCACTGTGGTCCAAGATGTCAATTCGTATGAATTTTACAGGTGGTATACATTTCCAGTACAAACTCGTGTCTGTCTAATAACGAGAGGAAATTATGGTTGCTATGATTTTATCCTACCTTGACGTTATCGTATGTGTGGTTGAGTAAAGCCACTAACATGTTGATCAGCATTATAACGGACAAAACCAAGAATATCAAATATAAAGCTGCCACGACGTTCGTGGTAAATTTGGTGTGAGATTCCAATTTCTGTAAGTCCGCTTGACTGAACACAGACAAGACGAGCTGCCAGGAGGTCTTGAACAAGCTGGAGGTAACAAAAAGGAAAATCTCAATGGATAACACTTTCACCTGTATGTATCTTACAAGAAGTCACTGTGTTAACCGCAAGTTGAAGATAGAAATTGAATATACATAGTATCACATATGAACTGACTCTGTGTTAATGTTGATGACGATATAATTCTAGATTTTAGTCTGTTCAGTTGTCCTAAGTTCGATCGATGGTAAGTGAAATTAATACAAACTAAATAATGATTACCACCAGCTACATTCAATTTTCTAGCATGGCAGCAACGTAACAAGGTCCCTGAAAGCAAACCACTAGTTGTTCAGCTGGATCACATTCAAATAAGTTCAGTGTTACAAAATGGTACAGGGTGTTCTTGAATGCGAAGCGGGTTGTCGATTCAGAACAGACGACGCAAACGTACAGAACAAGAGGAATTAGCAGCAACATATTGTTGCTGCGAAGCCACTAGGCTTCGTAGCAGACTAATTTCGGTCGCGTTCGTGACCATTCTGGATTGCCTGCGCCAGAAACCAGGCTCATTTGAGATGTATTTTGGATGTATGTATATCACCGCATTTTCCTCGATTTCATGTAATCGAAATCGAGGCTCTTTCGATTCATAAGAATCCTGTTTCGTGTAGAGGGCACGTTTTCGCGGGCGAAGAGTTTGAAAGCAAGTGAAGGTTGTACAAATTCGCATGATTAAATCCGATTTGTTTCTCAGAATATTTGAATCAGTTCCTGGAACTTGGAAACGCTTTGAAACCCTTGTGGAAACGTGGAAACACTTTGGAAACCCCTTACTGTTTAGGCCATCCCCTTTTTTTCTCCGTATACCGTCGTCCGACCGACCCAGATTTTCGCGTTTTCAAAAAAAAAAAAGAAAGTTATGAAGAAGGCAATGACATATATTTGACTGGTTTTTCAGCTTAGCTTAGTTTGTCATGGATTGTAAAGCCACACGTCTATTGTGACTGATTCTTAGTAAGACTTCAAAAACTACAAAATCTCAAGAAATCGTCACTTTAATCTAAAATACAGACGATGTTTTGTGCTGGCAGTGCTGCGCATAATTTCTGGCGAGATCATCGCGCGCGCAATAAAAAGTGGCGGCTTTTTCTTCAGTGACCTATCAATTTTTTCTTTTATTTTTAATTGAGTAAAAACATTTTCTATTTAAAATAAATATGGACCAATTCTCAGTGTAGAAAAAGAAACGATCGTCGGAAACGTGGATCTAGTAAGCAATCGTGACTATAATCATGGTGCTATTATAAGAATTTATGGCAGGGTTCGTACTCTTTTGAGTTGTTTCAATTCTATGACTTCCCATGACTTTTTCCATGACCTTTTCAAGTTTTCCAAGACGTTAGGATTAGCTGTCAGTTTCAAAAATTCAAACCCTAAACTTGTTTTAGAGCGTTTTTTAGCCTTGAACAGTCCAACAGACAAACTCTGGAGTTCACCAAAATGCATGCAGTTTACGCTGCTTAATTAGTGTCTCTATCTTTCATTGTCCTTGCCTTGTGATCCGCAGTAAATAACCTATCAAACAGAATTTTAATTTTCCATAACTTTCAAGGACCTCCATGACCTGAACGAACCCTGTATGGGTATAAAAGAGCAACCTCGTTCCCAGGGCCTTTTCCTTGGCTTGAGGGCGAGACGTGAAAAGGCCCTGGCATCGGCTGGTCACGTGCCTACCTTACACCCGGAAATCCTGGGTGTAATAAATTAGCGAGTTTGCATAATCAAAAGTGCCAAAATCGAGATTGCAGAGACACTGTCTGTGCTTTTCGACTTGGATTTGCTTTTAAACGTTGAAACTTTGCGTAGTTTTGTTCAGTTAAAGCCACTTCAAGTGAAATGTTTTGAATATTCACCGAAAGGCAAAGATATTGTTGCCGTTCTACCGACTGGCTTTGCAAATCTCTGCTGTTTCAGCGTCTACCGGATTTCTTGCCTGTCAAGGCGGACAATTAATAATATTTTGTAAAATACACGAATTCTACGGTTCGTGACATTTATACTTTTGCCGTTTACTGTTTGGTCACTCGACCATTTTAATTTGTCGCTTCACTCGTGTTTATGAGGGGCACTTATGCTGTATTCAAATAGAGAAAAGGCCCTGGGAACGAAGTTGATCTGATAGAGGTGCTGTTGCTCCTAAACGAACCTGGCCGGGCATGGGATGGGGACCCCTCCTTTTTATTTAAAAATTTTAGTTTCTATAATATAAACAATCAACTGGCAAAGGTTGGCAAAAATCTCAGTGCAGGCTCTATTTCAGTGGAATGACCTTAATAGACCACTTTCGATATATTAAAATTCAGCTTGGCAACGAGGCTTAGAGGACACAAACAATGGAAATTGAATGACCATGTTTATTCATTTCTTTTGTTTGTGTCCTCTAAGCCTCACTATCAATCTGAATTTTAATATATCGAAAGTGGTCTATTACGACGTCCATCTTTTCTTCCTCCATTGTCGTTATGTCGACTTTGTAACCTCGTCTAGTCGTTTCCAGGCTCCACAGACACTATGCTGAGGTACTGGGTCTCCTAGTTCCAGACTTCTTCTCCTTTTTTTTTTTCGGCCTTTTTTTTTCTTTTCCGACCGACCGACCCAAAATCAGAAAACGTATTCGACAGTAAACGAAAAAAAAAGGGGGGATGGCCTTACAAATGGTTCGAATAATCTTAGCACACCCGCTTTGAAAGTGTTGAGGGAAAAAAATGTTCTCCTAGTTGCGTTTTTCGTAGAATTTGAAATTATTATGCTTTCCACTTAAACTGTTTACTCGTTACAAAACTTTTGGGGCTCAAAATGGCAAATTTGAGCGATTTTGTGGATTTTGCATTGGCTGTTACTACACGTTATGAGGAGGAGTCTAGAATTTTGACCGCTCCAGCACCAAGCAGAATTTCACCGATAAATTTGAATCGCCCGGCTTCCAAATCGAGCACCAGATAAACTGAAATGTTGATGCTTCTTCTCGTAGCAATCAATCGAAAATCCATGTGAAATCCAAGTGCTAAACACCAAATAATTTTCGAGAAATGCTCGAAGCGACCAGCATCTGCGGCCGGGAATTCGTGTGCTAAGGATGTGTCACGCTGTTTGCTCACCCTGATTGGATGCATTCTTTAGCATCATCCAATAAGCGTGACTGCGGATGAGTTTTGAGAATGTCACAACGGCATTGAAAACGCAAGTTGTTCGAACGGCGAGTTAACGTAAAATGATTTTCAAGGAGCATTTAAACATCTAACAAGCAGTTTTGCAGTTTAACGGAGGAGCGTCTCAGTGAACATCAATTGAAAACAGCATGGTACAAAAGACATTGTTGTCATACATTAATCGTGACGGTCAACGATAATGTGAATTAGGGAGCTTTAGATTGGACTACGAGAACGAGATTGAGTACGAGTACAACTTTCGAATTTCAAACCAGTGACATTTCCAGAGCCCTCCTTCTACATGTTGGTTTTAGGTAGAGAAAGTAGCTCATGGGATGAACTGGGTGTGTGTCGTGATAATGTGAAGCCTGTAGACTAGAATCGAAAAGTCGTACTCGTACTCAATCTCGTACTCGTAGTCCAATCTAAAGCTCCCTAAATGGCTGGTTTTCACTAGCGCATAAGCATAAGCCGACATACGCAGAAGCTGTAAGATCTTGATAATTAGCGCCTTTTATTAGGGAAATGTCGAACAAAAGGTGCTAATTATCAACATCTTACTGCTTCTGCGTATGCCGGCTTGTGCTTATGCTTATGCGCTAGTAAAAACCAACCTTAATACTCGATTGAAGGTTTTCGCATGAGTGAACAGTTTAGCGTGTTGACCTCAGTACGTTTTCAGAACAGAAAAGTTTTTAAGCCCATTAGCCTTTGGCAAAATACTCTATGATCTAGTAGCTCATGTTGACTATCCCTCTACAACTGCTTCCTAAATGACAAAAAACATCTTCCACATAAATTCACTCGCAGCACTTCACTTTCCAATGGAAACTAATAGTGTATTATGTCGTTTAGGTTGTTTTACCATTGTCAGTTACAAAATTTTGTTAAGCTATAATGATTTTAACTTAAAACAAATGTCCAGTTGTAAAATAAATAAATAAATAAATAAATAAATAAATGAATGAATAAACAAACAAATGAATAAACAAACAATTAATTGAATAAATGAATAAAACCTTACATCCACAACGGCATGCATGCAAGTGTATGCCAGTGCATGATATACATAAAATGGGAAATATTACAAAAGCTTACCACTGGATTTCCCCTTGTTGCAATACCTTAAATAATAGACGCAAAATAGAAAGAAAGCAGTATTGAAGACAATAATTATTACATAATATTATTAACATAAATAATGAATTTAATTGTGGATTAAAGATTCTCTGTCGACCACAATTTAAGAGATTTGAATAAATTTCTGACACGTAGATATATACCCCCCCCCCCCCCCCCCCCCGGGGGGTACTCGGGATTTTGAAGTGAAGGGGATGATCGAATGGAGCCAAAAGTCAAGACCCAAAAAAATCCCCAGGGCTTCCAGCAAAACCCCAAGAAATTCTTGGACCAAACATTGACCCCCAAAAGATCCCATGCCGATTTTATGGCCCTTAAAAGTTCCAGAAAGGGGTAATGCCACAGGACTGTGCAGACTATGTATGACACGTACGATGTAAAGCGGCCCAGCAAAACACGTTTGTTTGTACTTTATTTGCAGAACTACGCAGCCAGGGCACTACCGATTCTTTTTAATACCCCCAAAAAAATTCCTGCTAGAATCAAGCTACCCAAAAATAATACTTGTTAAATTTTCGTACCCAAAAAAAAATCCCCAATCGAAAATTTAAAACCCAACAAAAATCATTCGATCATCCCTGTACTTGAAATCCCGAGTATCCTCCTCCCCCCCTCTGGGGATATAACAAACATACCAATTACAAATCACTTAAGCCTACTATACCATTACAATATTACACATACTTAAATTTCGAAAGTAACAACGAGACAATATTACATTATTACTACAATAAATAACCAAGCAGGAAAAAGCTAAGTTGTGCAACACATAGTTTTACGCATGCATGCGACCTATATTGTAACTGAGCTTACAAAGGGCAAAATCCTTTCCCGTGTTTTGTTAATTTGCTCCGCCTTGCAGCTATCTTTTTTAGCGCATTCATGCGCGCGCAGCGCTAGCAATGAATGAGTATCGTGAGGGACCAATGTCGACGGAAGTTGTGGTCCGTAGACAGAAATCTGTGGACGGAAGTGTGTGGACGGAAATCTGTGGACGGAAATTGTGGACGGAAATTGTGGACCCGTAGACGGAAGTGAAAGTATCCTCACCACCCCACCCTGCTTCGGCTTAACAAAGTCTAAATAAACTTCCGATGTCGCTGCAATAAGCAACTGCAAACATTAAACAACGTGTGTATGCTGTAATAAATAAAATTTAACATCAAGTCAGAATGTTCGCAACCTCTGAAAATCGCCATAATGCTTGAGAAGCCGAAATGTTCGCGCCTAGGGGACCCTGAACGATATTTTTCTTCCTGACAACCATCGCGAAAACATGAAGATCGGAGCGCCTTTACAAGTTTTGACGACAGCTCACAATTTTAAAGCAGCTTCTCGGACTTTAGAAACAACAGTGGCAATGTAAATTATTACTTGAAGTTGATTTAAACTTTTGGAACGATTGGTAAAGCCACGGGCGTTAAAATGACTCCAAAAGGCGGTCGACAATAACTGAGGGCGTTACTAAACAGAGTAACGAAGTAACGAGTAACGAGTAACGAAGTAACGGAAACCGAGTAACGAGAAAAATTTCGAAGGGTCAAAAATTCTCAAATCTTTTTAAAAATACGTAGAATCGATTAAAATCGTTTTTTAGTACTGATATATAAATAGGAACTATAAAACCAATTCACAAAGCAAGCTTGACGACCTATAAGCTCAAAACATCGTGTCTAGATTACTATACCTGGCAGCCAGCAAGTGTTATTTACTACGATATGACCGGTAGTCTTAAATTATTCTACAATTTCCACGGAAAACCTCTGTAGATCTCTGCTTAGAAATGTCAAGCGATTTCAATTATAATTTTGGCTTTGTGGTTAAATTTTCCAGCTTGATACTTATAGAATAATTTGTACAAAAGTGAAGTTGGAACCCTGATTGAAGTTGTGAGTATTAGATATTTGTTCAGAAATGCGAATCGATTCTAAAAATTATGTTTGGTTTTGCACAAATTGCACGAACCTCGTGTCACTCGGCAGTCAGAAGTTCTTCCCGCTTTCCACCAAAATTTCCTCTTGAACCTGCTGAGATGTCGGTGTAGAAATACCAAGCGTTTTCTGGCCTCAATAATTGCCTCGGCAAACTAGTACAATTGTACAAATAGCTATAATAAAACGCTTCAGCTTTCGGCGACGAAAGTCCAGTGTAACATTTCAGTTGCGTGACAAAGGGTTTTCGCGCCAAAAGGAAGTAAACGTTGAAAGCGACGAAGTTCTACTGTGAGCTACACCTTAGCTAAACCTTATTTATAATCGCTTCGCCTATCTGAACAAATATCGAATACTCTCACAGTGTTCCAACTTTAATCAGTTTGTAGAAATTAGTGTATGAGAGTTGATCGACACGCTGAGTCAGTGACGAAACTTCGAGATTTTCTAGTATGCCTAGGCACGACAATTTCCTCCATAACAAACCCCGGCAAAATTACAATTGAAATCACTTGACATTTCTAAACAAGATCTACAGTTCTATGAACGATTGGGTGAGTTTTTCCGTGGAAATTCTAGAACTAATCCAGACTGCCGGGTAAGTAGTATTAAAAGCACTTCCCGGCTGCCAGGTATCTAGACACAATGTAAAATGAAAACACTTAGTTGCAGTAGTCTCAGAACAGCAGTGCATGATGATGACCTCCCGTTCTGAAATGTGAAATAAATTCCCATAATCATCATAACCTTGAAAACAGCCGAAAAGACTTCTTTCTACTCGTGATTATCGTAAGTTGATGTCTGCTCTGAAGACGGAACTCAGTTATTCGAGCTCAGCGACCGTCAGGTGATAGATTTATCTCCACGACCTGACCTGACGAACATTATATTAATTTCAGCATTAATTCGAGCCACTGTAGTCTTGGGCATTGGCCTTAATCTTAGAGTTTTAAACTTGGGCTCCTTAGCTTTGCGTATAATTTTGAAAACTTTGGCGAACGAAAGAAAAATTTATACTATCGGGTCCTTTCTACGGCGTGGAATCAGGTTAACATGGAATGATATAGGTGGATGTTGCATGAATCAAAAACAAAACGAAACGCCTTTCCGTGCCTTGGCAAACATGCTTCTGAGGTTTTTAATTTAATTTTTACTCTTTCAAACCATTTTACGCATTTTAAAACGATTTTGAAATTTTTAACCCTTTCAATTTTTTACTCGTTACTCGGTTTCTCGTTACTTCGTTACTCGTTACTTCGTTACTCTGTTTAGTAACACCCAGTAACTAAAGCTTTCGCTTTGGCATGAAGAATTAATTTGAGCACTGCTCGTGCAGTGTGACACGTCTGCGAAATTTTCATCACATTTTTTTTGCTTTGTAACAATAGGTTTCTTTCGCTCTCACCTTTGAATGAAACTTTACTGCTCAATTGAACTTCCAAATAGCAGGGAACGAAATCGAACCCTGCAAATTGGAAGTTCAATAGCAGTAAAGTTTCATTCAAGGTGAGGCGAAGAAACCTATTTAAAAGCAAAAAAATGTTGAAAATTTCGCAGACGTGTCACACTGCACGAGCAGTGCTCAAATTAATTCTTCATGCCAAAGCGAAAGCTTTAGTTACTGGGTGTTACTAAACAGAGTAACGAAGTAACGAGTAACGAAGTAACGAGAAACCGAGTAACGAGTAAAAAATTGAAAGGGTTAAAAATTTCAAAATCGTTTTAAAATGCGTAAAATGGTTTGAAAGAGTAAAAATTAAATTAAAAACCTCAGAAGCATGTTTGCCAAGGCACGGAAAGGCGTTTCGTTTTGTTTTTGATTCATGCAACATCCACCTATATCATTCCATGTTAACCTGATTCCACGCCGTAGAAAGGACCCGATAGTATAAATGTTTTCTTTCGTTCGCCAAAGTTTTCAAAATTATACGCAAAGCTAAGGAGCCCAAGTTTAAAACTCTAAGATTAAGGCCAATGCCCAAGACTACAGTGGCTCGAATTAATCCTGAAATTAATATAATGTTCGTCAGGTCAGGTCGTGGAGATAAATCTATCACCTGACGGTCGCTGAGCTCGAATAACTGAGTTCCGTCTTCAGAGCAGACATCAACTTACGATAATCACGAGTAGAAAGAAGTCTTTTCGGCTGTTTTCAAGGTTATGATGATTATGGGAATTTATTTCACATTTCAGAACGGGAGGTCATCATCATGCACTGCTGTTCTGAGACTACTGCAACTAAGTGTTTTCATTTTACATTGTGTCTAGATACCTGGCAGCCGGGAAGTGCTTTTAATACTACTTACCCGGCAGTCTGGATTAGTTCTAGAATTTCCACGGAAAAACTCACCCAATCGTTCATAGAACTGTAGATCTTTTTTAGAAATGTCAAGTGATTTCAATTGTAATTTTGCCGGGGTTTGTTATGGAGGAAATTGTCGTGCCTAGGCATACTAGAAAATCTCGAAGTTTCGTCACTGACTCAGCGTGTCGATCAACTCTCATACACTAATTTCTACAAACTGATTAAAGTTGGAACACTGTGAGAGTATTCGATATTTGTTCAGATAGGCGAAGCGATTATAAATAAGGTTTAGCTAAGGTGTAGCTCACAGTAGAACTTCGTCGCTTTCAACGTTTACTTCCTTTTGGCGCGAAAACCCTTTGTCACGCAACTGAAATGTTACACTGGACTTTCGTCGCCGAAAGCTGAAGCGTTTTATTATAGCTATTTGTACAATTGTACTAGTTTGCCGAGGCAATTATTGAGGCCAGAAAACGCTTGGTATTTCTACACCGACATCTCAGCAGGTTCAAGAGGAAATTTTGGTGGAAAGCGGGAAGAACTTCTGACTGCCGAGTGACACGAGGTTCGTGCAATTTGTGCAAAACCAAACATAATTTTTAGAATCGATTCGCATTTCTGAACAAATATCTAATACTCACCAACTTCAATTCAGGGTTCCAACTTCACTTTTTGTACAAATTATTCTATAAGTATCAAGCTGGAAAATTTAACCACAAAGCCAAAATTATAATTGAAATCGCTTGACATTTCTAAGCAGAGATCTACAGAGGTTTTCCGTGGAAATTGTAGAATAATTTAAGACTACCGGTCATATTGTAGTAAATAACACTTGCTGGCTGCCAGGTATAGTAATCTAGACACGATGTTTTGAGCTTATAGGTCGTCAAGCTTGCTTTGTGAATTGGTTTTATAGTTCCTATTTATATATCAGTACTAAAAAACGATTTTAATCGATTCTACGTATTTTTAAAAAGATTTGAGAATTTTTGACCCTTCGAAATTTTTCTCGTTACTCGGTTTTCCGTTACTTCGTTACTCGTTACTCGTTACTTCGTTACTCTGTTTAGTAACGCCCTCAGTTATTGTCGACCGCCTTTGGAGTCATTTTAACGCCCGTGGCTTTACCAATCGTTCCAAAAGTTTAAATCAACTTCAAGTAATAATTTACATTGCCACTGTTGTTTCTAAAGTCCGAGAAGCTGCTTTAAAATTGTGAGCTGTCGTCAAAACTTGTAAAGCGCTCCGATCTTCATGTTTTCGCGATGGTTGTAGGAAGAAAAATATCGTTCAGGGTCCCCTAGGCGCGAACATTTCGGCTTCTCAAGCATATGGCGATTTTCAGAGGTTGCGACATTCTGACTTGATGTTAAATTTTATTTATTACAGCATACACACGTTGTTTAATGTTTGCAGTTGCTTATTGCAGCGACATCGGAAGTTTATTTAGACTTTTGTTAAGCCGAAGCAGGGTGGGGTGGTGAGGATACTTTCACTTCCGTCTACGGTCCACAATTTCCGTCCACAATTTCCGTCCACAGATTTCCGTCCACACACTTCCGTCCACAGATTTCTGTCTACGGACCACAACTTCCGTCGACATTGGTCCCTCACGATACTCATTCATTGCTAGCGCTGCGCGCGCATGAATGCGCTAAAAAAGATAGCTGCAAGGCGGAGCAAATTAACAAAAACACGGGAAAGGATTTTGCCCTTTGTAAGCTCAGTTACAATATAGGTCGCATGCATGCGTAAAACTATGTGTTGCACAACTTAGCTTTTTCCTGCTTGGTTATTTATTGTAGTAATAATGTAATATTGTCTCGTTGTTACTTTCGAAATTTAAGTATGTGTAATATTGTAATGGTATAGTAGGCTTAAGTGATTTGTAATTGGTATGTTGTTATATCCCCAGAGGGGGGGAGGAGGGATACTCGGGATTTCAAGTTACAGGGATGATCGAATGATTTTTGTTGGGTTTTAAATTTTCGATTGGGGGATTTTTTTTTGGGTACGAAAATTTAACAAGTATTATTTTTGGGTAGCTTGATTCTAGCAGGAATTTTTTTGGGGGTATTAAAAAGAATCGGTAGTGCCCTGGCTGCGTAGTTCTGCAAATAAAGTACAAACAAACGTGTTTTGCTGGGCCGCTTTACATCGTACGTGTCATACAATAGTCTGCACAGTCCTGTGGCATTACCCCTTTCTGGAACTTTTAAGGGCCATAAAATCGGCATGGGATCTTTTGGGGGTCAATGTTTGGTCCAAGAATTTCTTGGGGTTTTGCTGGAAGCCCTGGGGATTTTTTTGGGTCTTGACTTTTGGCTCCATTCGATCATCCCCTTCACTTCAAAATCCCGAGTACCCCCCGGGGGGGGGGGGGGGGGGGGGTATATATCTACGTGTCAGAAATTTATTCAAATCTCTTAAATTGTGGTCGACAGAGAATCTTAATCCACAATTAAATTCATTATTTATGTTAATAATATTATGTAATAATTATTGTCTTCAATACTGCTTTCTTTCTATTTTGCGTCTATTATTTAAGGTATTGCAAACAAGGGGAAATCCAGTGGTAAGCTTTTGTAATATTTCCCATTTTATGTATATCATGCACTGGCATACACTTGCATGCATGCCGTTGTGGATGTAAGGTTTTATTCATTTATTCAATTAATTGTTTGTTTATTCATTTGTTTGTTTATTCATTCATTTATTTATTTATTTATTTATTTATTTATTTTACAACTGGACATTTGTTTTAAGTTAAAATCATTATAGCTTAACAAAATTTTGTAACTGACAATGGTAAAACAACCTAAACGACATAATACACTATTAGTTTCCATTGGAAAGTGAAGTGCTGCGAGTGAATTTATGTGGAAGATGTTTTTTGTCATTTAGGAAGCAGTTGTAGAGGGATAGTCAACATGAGCTACTAGATCATAGAGTATTTTGCCAAAGGCTAATGGGCTTAAAAACTTTTCTGTTCTGAAAACGTACTGAGGTCAACACGCTAAACTGTTCACTCATGCGAAAACCTTCAATCGAGTATTAAGGTTGGTTTTTACTAGCGCATAAGCATAAGCACAAGCCGGCATACGCAGAAGCAGTAAGATGTTGATAATTAGCACCTTTTGTTCGACATTTCCCTAATAAAAGGCGCTAATTATCAAGATCTTACAGCTTCTGCGTATGTCGGCTTATGCTTATGCGCTAGTGAAAACCAGCCATTTAGGGAGCTTTAGATTGGACTACGAGTACGAGATTGAGTACGAGTACGACTTTTCGATTCTAGTCTACAGGCTTCACATTATCACGACACACACCCAGTTCATCCCATGAGCTACTTTCTCTACCTAAAACCAACATGTAGAAGGAGGGCTCTGGAAATGTCACTGGTTTGAAATTCGAAAGTTGTACTCGTACTCAATCTCGTTCTCGTAGTCCAATCTAAAGCTCCCTAATTCACATTATCGTTGACCGTCACGATTAATGTATGACAACAATGTCTTTTGTACCATGCTGTTTTCAATTGATGTTCACTGAGACGCTCCTCCGTTAAACTGCAAACTGCTTGTTAGATGTTTAAATGCTCCTTGAAAATCATTTTACGTTAACTCGCCGTTCGAACAACTTGCGTTTTCAATGCCGTTGTGACATTCTCAAAACTCATCCGCAGTCACGCTTATTGGATGATGCTAAAGAATGCATCCAATCAGGGTGAGCAAACAGCGTGACACATCCTTAGCACACGAATTCCCGGCCGCAGATGCTGGTCGCTTCGAGCATTTCTCGAAAATTATTTGGTGTTTAGCACTTGGATTTCACATGGATTTTCGATTGATTGCTACGAGAAGAAGCATCAACATTTCAGTTTATCTGGTGCTCGATTTGGAAGCCGGGCGATTCAAATTTATCGGTGAAATTCTGCTTGGTGCTGGAGCGGTCAAAATTCTAGACTCCTCCTCATAACGTGTAGTAACAGCCAATGCAAAATCCACAAAATCGCTCAAATTTGCCATTTTGAGCCCCAAAAGTTTTGTAACGAGTAAACAGTTTAAGTGGAAAGCATAATAATTTCAAATTCTACGAAAAACGCAACTAGGAGAACATTTTTTTTCCCTCAACACTTTCAAAGCGGGTGTGCTAAGATTATTCGAACCATTTGTAAGGCCATCCCCCCTTTTTTTTTCGTTTACTGTCGAATACGTTTTCTGATTTTGGGTCGGTCGGTCGGAAAAGAAAAAAAAAGGCCGAAAAAAAAAAAGGAGAAGAAGTCTGGAACTAGGAGACCCAGTACCTCAGCATAGTGTCTGTGGAGCCTGGAAACGACTAGACGAGGTTACAAAGTCGACATAACGACAATGGAGGAAGAAAAGATGGACGTCGTAATAGACCACTTTCGATATATTAAAATTCAGATTGATAGTGAGGCTTAGAGGACACAAACAAAAGAAATGAATAAACATGGTCATTCAATTTCCATTGTTTGTGTCCTCTAAGCCTCGTTGCCAAGCTGAATTTTAATATATCGAAAGTGGTCTATTAAGGTCATTCCACTGAAATAGAGCCTGCACTGAGATTTTTGCCAACCTTTGCCAGTTGATTGTTTATATTATAGAAACTAAAATTTTTAAATAAAAAGGAGGGGTCCCCATCCCATGCCCGGCCAGGTTCGTTTAGGAGCAACAGCACCTCTATCAGATCAACTTCGTTCCCAGGGCCTTTTCTCTATTTGAATACAGCATAAGTGCCCCTCATAAACACGAGTGAAGCGACAAATTAAAATGGTCGAGTGACCAAACAGTAAACGGCAAAAGTATAAATGTCACGAACCGTAGAATTCGTGTATTTTACAAAATATTATTAATTGTCCGCCTTGACAGGCAAGAAATCCGGTAGACGCTGAAACAGCAGAGATTTGCAAAGCCAGTCGGTAGAACGGCAACAATATCTTTGCCTTTCGGTGAATATTCAAAACATTTCACTTGAAGTGGCTTTAACTGAACAAAACTACGCAAAGTTTCAACGTTTAAAAGCAAATCCAAGTCGAAAAGCACAGACAGTGTCTCTGCAATCTCGATTTTGGCACTTTTGATTATGCAAACTCGCTAATTTATTACACCCAGGATTTCCGGGTGTAAGGTAGGCACGTGACCAGCCGATGCCAGGGCCTTTTCACGTCTCGCCCTCAAGCCAAGGAAAAGGCCCTGGGAACGAGGTTGCTCTTTTATACCCATACAGGGTTCGTTCAGGTCATGGAGGTCCTTGAAAGTTATGGAAAATTAAAATTCTGTTTGATAGGTTATTTACTGCGGATCACAAGGCAAGGACAATGAAAGATAGAGACACTAATTAAGCAGCGTAAACTGCATGCATTTTGGTGAACTCCAGAGTTTGTCTGTTGGACTGTTCAAGGCTAAAAAACGCTCTAAAACAAGTTTAGGGTTTGAATTTTTGAAACTGACAGCTAATCCTAACGTCTTGGAAAACTTGAAAAGGTCATGGAAAAAGTCATGGGAAGTCATAGAATTGAAACAACTCAAAAGAGTACGAACCCTGCCATAAATTCTTATAATAGCACCATGATTATAGTCACGATTGCTTACTAGATCCACGTTTCCGACGATCGTTTCTTTTTCTACACTGAGAATTGGTCCATATTTATTTTAAATAGAAAATGTTTTTACTCAATTAAAAATAAAAGAAAAAATTGATAGGTCACTGAAGAAAAAGCCGCCACTTTTTATTGCGCGCGCGATGATCTCGCCAGAAATTATGCGCAGCACTGCCAGCACAAAACATCGTCTGTATTTTAGATTAAAGTGACGATTTCTTGAGATTTTGTAGTTTTTGAAGTCTTACTAAGAAATCAGTCACAATAGACGTGTGGCTTTACAATCCATGACAAACTAAGCTAAGCTGAAAAACCAGTCAAATATATGTCATTGCCTTCTTCATAACTTTCTTTTTTTTTTTTGAAAACGCGAAAATCTGGGTCGGTCGGACGACGGTATACGGAGAAAAAAAGGGGATGGCCTAAACAGTAAGGGGTTTCCAAAGTGTTTCCACGTTTCCACAAGGGTTTCAAAGCGTTTCCAAGTTCCAGGAACTGATTCAAATATTCTGAGAAACAAATCGGATTTAATCATGCGAATTTGTACAACCTTCACTTGCTTTCAAACTCTTCGCCCGCGAAAACGTGCCCTCTACACGAAACAGGATTCTTATGAATCGAAAGAGCCTCGATTTCGATTACATGAAATCGAGGAAAATGCGGTGATATACATACATCCAAAATACATCTCAAATGAGCCCTGGTTTCTGGCGCAGGCAATCCAGAATGGTCACGAACGCGACCGAAATTAGTCTGCTACGAAGCCTAGTGGCTTCGCAGCAACAATATGTTGCTGCTAATTCCTCTTGTTCTGTACGTTTGCGTCGTCTGTTCTGAATCGACAACCCGCTTCGCATTCAAGAACACCCTGTACCATTTTGTAACACTGAACTTATTTGAAATGTGATCCAGCTGAACAACTAGTGGTTTGCTTTCAGGGACCTTGTTACGTTGCTGCCAGGAGGTCTTGAACAAGCTGGATGTAACAAAGGAAAATCTCAATGATAACACTTTCACCTGTATGTATCTTACAAGAATTCACTGTGTTAACCGCAGTTGAAGATAGAAATTGGAATATACATAGTATCACATATGAACTGACGTCTGTGGTTAATGTTGATAGACGATATAATTCTAGATTTTAGTCTGTTCAGTATTGTCCTAAGTTCGATCGATGGTAGTGAATTAATAACAAACTAAATAATGATTACCACCAGCTACATTCAATTTTCTAGCATTGCAGCAACGTAACAAGGTCCCTGAAAGCAACCACTAGTTGTTCAGCTGGATCACATTTCAAATAAGTTCAGTGTTACAAAACTGGTACAGGGTGTTCTTGAATGCGAATGCGGGTTGTCGATTCAGAACAGACGACGCAAACGTACAGAACAAGAGGAATTAGCAGCCAACTATTGTTGCTAGGCGAGCCACTAGCTTTCGTAGCAGACTAAATTTTTCGGTCGCGTTCGTGACCAGTCGTGGATTTTGCTCCTGCGCCAAGAAGCCAGGCTCATTTTGAGAGACTGTAATTTTGGTATGTATTAAGTATATACACCGCATTTTCCTGGATTTCGATGTAATCTAGTCGAGGCTCTTTCGATTTCATAAGGAATCCTCGTGTTCGTGTCCGAGGGGCACGTTTTTTCGCAGCCCGGCCGAAGACGTTTTGAAAGGCAATCCCTGTGCAGGTTTTGTACAAATTCGCCATGATTAGCAAGCCGATTGTCGTTTTCTCAGAATATTTGACATCAGTTCTGGAACTTGGAAACGCTTTGAAACCCTTGTGGAAACGGGGAAACACTTTGGAAACTCCCTTACTGTTTAGGCCATCCCCTTTTTTTCTCCGTTTACCGTCGTCCGACCGACCCAGATTTTCGCGTTTTCAAAAAAAAAAAAAAGTTATGAAGAAGGCAATGACATATATTTGACTGGTTTTTCAGCTTAACTTAGTTTGTCATGGATTGTAAAGCCACACGTCTATTGTGACTGATTTCTTAGTAAGACTTCAACAACTACAAAATCTCAAGAAATCGTCACTTTTAAAATCTAAAATACAGACGATGTTTTGTGCTGGCAGTGCTGCGCATAATTTCTGGCGAGATCATCGCGCGCGCAGTAAAAAATGGCGGCTTTTTGTTCAGTGACCTATCAATTTTTTCTTTTATTTTTAATTGAGTAAAAACATTTTCTATTTAAAATAAATATGGACCAATTCTCAGTGTAGAAAAAGAAACGATCGTCGGAAACGTGGATCTAGTAAGCAATCGTGACTATAATCATGGTGCTATTATAAGAATTTATGGCAGGGTTCGTACTCTTTTGAGTTGTTTAAATTCTATGACTTCCCATGACTTTTTCCATGACCTTTTCAAGTTTTCCAAGACGTTAGGATTAGCTGTCAGTTTCAAAAATTCAAACCCTAAACTTGTTTTAGAGCGTTTTTTAGCCTTGAACAGTCCAACAGACAAACTCTGGAGTTCACCAAAATGCGTGCAGTTTACGCTGCTTAATTAGTGTCTCTATCTTTCATTGTCCTTGCCTTGTGATCCGCAGTAAATAATCTATCAAACAGAATTTTAATTTTCCATAACTTTCAAGGACCTCCATGACCTGAACGAACCCTGTATGGGTATAAAAGAGCAACCTCGTTCCCAGGGCCTTTTTGGCTTGAGGGCGGGACGTGAAAAGGCCCTGGCATCGGCTGGTCACGTGCCTACCTTACACCGGAAATCCTGGGTGTAATAAATTAGCGAGTTTGCATAATCAAAAGTGCCAAAATCGAGATTGCAGAGACACTGTCTGTGCTTTTCGACTTGGATTTACTTTTAAACGTTGAAACTTTGCGTAGTTTTGTTCAGTTAAAGCCACTTCAAGTGAAATGTTTTGAATATTCACCGAAAGGCAAAGATATTGTTGCCGTTCTACCGACTGGCTTTGCAAATCTCTGCTGTTTCAGCGTCTACCGGATTTCTTGCCTGTCAAGGCGGACAATTAATAATATTTTGTAAAATACACGAATTCTACGGTTCGTGACATTTATACTTTTGCCGTTTACTGTTCGGTCACTCGACCATTTTGTCGCTTCACTCGTGTTTTATGAGGGGCACTTATGCTGTATTCAAGTAGAGAAAAGGCCCTGGGAACGAAGTTGATAATAGAGGTGCTGTTGCTCCTAAACGAACCTGGCCGGGCATGGGATGGGGACCCCTCCTTTTCATTTAAAAATTTTAGTTTCTATAATATAAACAAACAACTGGCAAAGGTTGGCAAAAATCTCAGTGCAGGCTCTATTTCAGTGGAATGACCCTTAATAGACCACTTTCGATATATTAAAATTCAGCTTGGCCACGAGGCTTAGAGGACACAAACAAGGAAATTGATGACCATGTTTATTCATTTCTTTTGTTTGTGTCCTCTAAGCCTCACTATCAATCTGAATTTTAATATATCGAAGTG
>JAHPZR010045416.1:0-16407 GCA_019787425.1 Platygyra sinensis | reverse complement strand
AGAAATGTATGGTATCATGACAAAAATTAGTTCGGTGAGCTCGCAAAACCAGCTACTAATGCTTAAAAATGCACCAGAATTTACCAAAATCATGATAGGAGAAATTTGTACTAGTTTAACTAAATGTAGAGAAATTTTTTTTTGTCCATACATCGTCTGTAAAATTACAAGATGGCTCTTGTATACAACCCTGAGTACAGAATTTTTAAGTGACATTTCTGCTCCAACTTGCAGTTTCCATATCTTTCAACTTTCATCTTTTTGATGTTCTTATTAAGGGGAGGCAGATCTGTATCGGCCTTGCACACGGTGTTAATGATCACGAGCGTAACATTTTGAGTGACATTAAAAACGATTAATTTTCTCTTAGTAAATGAGCTCACAATTCAATGAAATCTGGGACACTTATTCTATAGAGGTTGTGCACCTCAAAACTCTAATAACTTTTCCCAATGCTCACATAAAGGTAAAGTTATAGTAGTTTAAAGAAACAAGATTGTAAATCAACACAATTTCCACACAAAATGAAGTTTACACTATAGGCTTCATTGTAACTTTTTACAAGGGCAAAAGAAAAGTAAAGACAAAACTTAAATGCACATAAACTGGTTCGACTTTTTTGATTCAATTTTTGCCAGTTACTTTTTTGGTTGAAGAATTATTTATATGAATGCAATGACAATCGAATGGGTTGTTTCACAAACTTCCAATGCATTTGCCTTCGTATATTTACCGACTGCTTTAGTTAAATCTGCACTCATTAGCTAGTGAACCATTCTAATTCTTGCGGTTTTGTGCTGAAAAATAGCAATCGAATTGACAGTAGAACGCAGTTCGCCATTACCGGTGTAAGAACACCCAAATATCCACCTATCATGTCCTGCGATTTTGTCACATGATTAGTAATGGCGGACGTCTCAATACACCTACATGTACACTTATTTATGTAACAGGCTCAAAACAATAATTGGTCATACTCTTTAAATTTATATTTTGTGGTGGCTCTTAAAAGAGCCGTTTTTCTCTTTGCGATGCAGGGAAATTATTTGTTTTGCCAGCTGTCGTTCAGTTTGTTTTCCAGCTCATCAAGGTCGGTGACCATTTGAATAGTGTCATTTAGAACAGATTTGTAATTTAACATAAGTTCGGACAAATCTTGGATGCCTGGACCGGTTGTCAATTTCTAAGCGTATATAAAATCTTTTCTTCTAATTCATCCAGCATTTCAAGCATGTGTAAGCGCTGATCGCGAATAAACTCAATCGCAGTCTGTTGATCCATTTCGATGTCACCACAGAATAAGGTGTCAGTGCTAAGTTTTAAGTTAATATAGTGGAAAGGAACAAAATTAGGCACAAATGGAACGATACGTCATTGACTTAGTGTCATTTGTTCCCCTCGTTCCCAAAGTGCGATATAAGGGGCTAACGCCCCTACAGCATTATTTCAATACAAGAACTGTTATCAGAAATTTGGATTCTTGTAAACTAGAAAAATGCGTTGTTTGATTCGTCTGATTTCGCTTACTGCTGCTTTTCATTTCGAGATCGTCAAAATTAACCCGTCTTGACCAAAAGGTTTTTTTTCAACTGCTATGAGAGAAAAGAAACTACAGATTTAGTGGATAATTTCGACGGATCGCTTGATCCTTCTCTATGGCGTCGTTATATCATTTCCCAATTAGGCCTGGGGGAAGAAAATGCTCAAGGGAGATGAAGACTCTGGGAACGAGAGTGATTTGTTGTGACATGAGACAGCAAAGTACAATGGCCTCCGAAGTATTTATTTGTCATTCTCGTCCCCAGAGCCCACGATCCTTCTGGCCTGTGGTTGGGATCGAGAGCTCTGGTTTGGTCCAAAACCGGAAGTCCGCGATTCACGGACTTCCCATCAAATCTAGCAAATCTGATTGGTTGAGAATTCGAAACGAATACTCTGCGCATGCTCAGAAAATCGGGTGCGGCCAGAGCTCTCGATCCCAACCACAGGCCAGAAGGATCGTGGGCTCTGGGGACGAGAATGTTTATTTGTAAGCTTATGCGTTACCGAAAGAACAGAACTTTTGAAGGTCTTTGAACATCATGCATGAACATTGTTGAAGGTCTATTCCAACGTAGATGGCGAGATGTTTCACGTTTTGGAACCTTCAACGGCAACATTCGCTTGACATTTCGAGCTGTTTTTTATCATTCAGATAACATCACGCTCGCGATTGCCACTCAGTCCATGACTTCCATGACAATTAACAAGTAAGCAAAAATTGTAATGCAAGCTTAGTCAAACGACTAGTATATCCAATGTTAAGTTAAACTTTTGGCTGGCAGTCGCAGCCAAAATAAATTTTGGATATTAAGGCGCTAAATTAGCTTTGGGCGACTCGATGGCACCTTGGAGAGACGCTAATTCAAATAAACTTACAGAAAAACAGTTGCAGTACAACTGTTTCATGAAAAAATTTTCAACAAACATCAATGAAAGCGATCATTGAGTTATTTTTTTTGTAAAAAAAATACCTCTTAGTCGGCACGTCAAGTATGTTGTGGACGGGTCAATGGATCAGTGAGTGAGTCAGTGAGTGAGAGATGTATGTATGTCACACCAATCAGATCGGATCTACTATAAACAGCCAATCAAATTTCTTGTTTTAAACGTAAATGATATATGAGAAGATTTGATCCTGAAACAGTTCAGAACGGCCATATTTATTCTTCTATAAAAGACGAGGAAGTATTCATATAATGGGTTTACTTGGGCATTTTCTGTGGGTTAGGTTGAGGATTTTAGTTGGACGAGATGAGCCTTGAGGTTTGAAACAGTGTGTGAGCTAGTTGTATGCAAATGAACGTGTCGGAGAAAATCGTTCGCACGAGATGTTTGCTATTTTTAGTTATAAATGGTAACTTGACACTTCTATTTTTGATATGGGAATAAATTCAATTGGAACGTACAAATTGTCGGTTATTGTTTCCAGGATATTAAATAAAAAAGAAGCTTTCATTTCTAAACTGTTTTAACTTCTCTGCAGTAGCAGTTTATAGCTTTTATTTGATGACATTCATTTCAGTTCAATATTTTTTGAAGACTGCGTGGTGTCAAGTTAAAGTGCAAAATCAGACTTTCAACGTATCAGAAAGTTTTTTTTTCTCTTTCTTTCTATTTTCGGTGAAGTAGTGCTGTTTTTGTGAAAAGGGTAGACTTACGACTCATATAAAATGCAAAAAGTTCTCTTAATGGCTTGAGTATTTTTTAGCAAAAATTCCTCTTGGGGATGAAAGGGCTATGAGATCGGTGAGTGATGGGGAGTTATGCATGTGCGCATGTCACACCAATCACAGTGTGGGTTGTATCAAAGAACGAATCAAATTGCCTGTTAGAAAATAAGGTGATATCTATAGTAATTTGGAGACGTGTCAGGTCACTGTAGTTTGTTTAGTAAAACATTTTACATGTCATCGATTTAATTCTGCTATCTCTGAAACCTTTCAGTTCACAAAAAAAATAACTCTTGCATGCCTTGCGTGCTTATGTTTTTCTTTACCAAAAAGGAAAATCCTCACCTGCTCTGGAGCTTTGTCACTGCAGCAACTTATTGTTGAGTTTGTGTTCAGCCTTTTATACACTGCGCATACTACGGCACTCACGGCTTTATGACAGGGAAGGTACATGTAATGTTGAATTGGACCGCCAAAGAAACACTGAGACATGAATTTCAATTCAGTACTTTTTTACTTTTTGTGTCCTTTCTTTACGCGCCATTTCATGCGAAAAGGGCACGATAGGAACGCTAAAATGGAACGGAGGGCACAATAAAAGTAATATGCAAATTAAGGCACGATAGGAACAAACTAAGGGAACGTAGCAAGGCACAATATGCGTGATAAGGGAACTAAATCAAAGCACGATAGGCACGATACTTGACATGCTGTTTCAAAGGCACGACGGGCACAATTTACCTTTTTTGTTACACCAGAAAGTGAGGATTTTTTAGCATTTTTTAAAATTCGTTTTACAATTACTGTGCGCTTAAAACCTAATTGTGCTTTAAATTAGAAAAGCTGAGATGAGTAGCACAATCACCAATCATGTACCCATTTCTGTAACATGTCTGAAAATTTTGAAACCTGGTATTTGGGGGCAAAATCACTTTTTTAGGTTTATTTTACATTCAAACTTGCTAATCTTAGTGATTTTTGGAAAAATATTACGTTTTCATCTTGCTTAACTGAATTCTAAATTTACCCATGATCCCTTGTGGGTGTGGCCTTGTTACATATGTGACCTTTCACACGAAAACGTACACTAACGGTTTTCCGTTAAACGGCTGAGACGAACGGCTATCGAACGGTTAACTAAGCCGTTTGAAACGGTTTCATCGAACGGCTAAACGGTTTGTTAAGTATTCCGAATGTGCAACCAAACTGTTTGAACAGTTCATGAATTTTTTCGAACAGTTCACCAAAACGTTCGAACGGTTCATGAAATTTCTCGAACAGTTTGCCAAAACGTTCGAACGGTTTATGAATCCACCGAACTGTTTGTCAAAACGTTCGAATGGTCGCAAGCGGTATTTGCAAAATCAGTGGCAAAGTGAAGGGAATTAATATCCATTGACAAACTGACAGGCCCGCATCCTGAAAGAATAGTACTTGTTGTGTATACCCATAGGTTCAAATAAGGAGAATAGGCATAAGAAAGTCTTTTTACTTTAACTTACCATTGGAACGGCTTTTTAATACTGTTTGTGACATTCTGAAAGCTCATCCACAGTCACGCTGTTATTCCACGCTGATTGGGTAATGCATCCAATCAGGGTGGAGCAAACAGCATGACTGTTGTTCTTTTGCACACGAATTCCGGGCTGCTGAAGCTGGTCGCTTCGAAAGCTGCATTTCTCGCAATTATTTGGCGGCTGGCACTTGGATTTTAAATGGATCTTCGATTGAATGCCACGAAAAGAAGCATCAACCTTTCAGTTTATCTTGTGTTCAATTTGGAAGCAGGGCGATTCAAGGAATTGCTTCAAATATTCTGAGAAACAAAGCGGCTTTAGTCATGGGAATTTCTACCCTTGCTTTTCAAACTCTTCGTCCGCGAAAATGTGGCTCTCTACACGAAACAGGATTTTCTCTTCCACATTGATACCACTTTGAATCTCGAAGTTCTTCTGAACCTTACTAACTTAACCTTCGGATTAAAGCCCCAAGTCGTGGCATCAAAATTGTCACTGTTTAGAAACGATCCATTTTCCAAGTTGAATGGCTCTTAGGCACTTTGATTCCTTCCTTTAAAGTGTCTATATCGCCAACAGGGTTTTTATAGTTATAGTAGCTCTATACTGCGTAAAAAGGTATTCTAAGAAAAAAATTGGATTCTGAGATTTTAACGCCCTAATATATCGCCTTAAAGTTCCCTCTTCAGCCACGCCCAATGAAGATGACCGCGTAATGTTAGATTGGTGACGAATGACGTCACTTCAGGAATATCTCGAAGCTTTATGCTTTTATTTTGCTTGCTTGACGACCGCATTGCTTCGCAAACTTCGATTTGTTTGTTTTTTGGCGAGGAAAACTCCTCACCACTACTGAAACAACAATTACCTAAACTAGAAGGATCTCGTGATTCCTGACTTGACGTCACGACCCATTCAGAAACCCAGGCTCTTTTCTGCACTGACTCACGGTCAACTTCATTGGGCGTGGCTGAAGAGGGAACTTTAAGGCGATATATTAGGGCGTTAAAATCTCAGAATCCAATTTTTTTCTTAGAATACCTTTTTACGCAGTATAGAGCTACTATAACTATAAAAACCCTGTTGGCGATATAGACACTTTAACCGCGGCGAAAACAAGACAATCAGTGTGCTTTCAGGTGAGTTTTGAATACAGATCACGGATTTAAAGCAGTTGCCTGGACTTTAGAAAACAAAAATGATAAAGTTAGGTGGTTGATTTTATTGAACGACTGAATAAGCCAAAGGGTTGCTGACTTGTTTATGAACGGTTGACCAAGTAGGCAGTAGGCTTTTAATCGAAACGGTTGACCAAAGCATTTGAACGGATGAGAAATTTAGCGAACAGTTGGCGAAACCGTTTGAACGGACTGAGTAATTGAGCAAACGGTTGCCCAAACCGTTCGAACGGATTGACGATTTTAGTGAACGGCTTACCAACTCATTCGAACGGATGCAAATTTTTTAGAACGGTTGAGCCAAGCCGTTCGAACGAATGCAAATTATTTTCGAACATCTTACGAACGGTCTGGAAACGGAAAACCGTTAGTGTACGTTTTTGCGTGAAAGGTCACATATAATTCATTTCTAGTTCACTTACAGTACTGCTCAAAAGTAAGTTACAACGCCACGTCTCGTTTCTCGTGAGACGAGACTCTCGTCTCGCGAGAACCATTGAAGCGTATATTTTGGCATAAATTACATGTACAAGCACTTAGCTTGCAGGGAAATGATAAATTCTCGGGACGCAGAGAAGTTTGCTCTGCGAGAGCATCTGGTTGTTCGGGCTCTTGTTTCCACGCCGCTTCAAGAGAAACGAACTTAGACTTACAAGCAAAAAGCCTAAAAAAGAAAAGATGAAAAATAAACACCAAATACGTTCGTGAAAACTCCCGTTCGGCGGTCACTTTTTTCCCTTGCAGCGTATTGACTTTGCATACTAGATATAAACGTTAGCTTTGAATGGAAATTTGCTCCGCAAGACCCAGTACTATCATCGCTAATGAAGAAACTGGATGGAAACATTTTTTCTAAACTCAAGTCAAGACGTTAGCAAAAGTGCTTGCGTAATGCGAAATCGGAGAGTTGTTTCCAGATTAATTTTAGTCCACGGCGCAGCGAATTTGCATACGTGTGCTTGTCTTTTGAACTCGCTTTTGAATCAAAACTAGTTGTTTTTTTTTATAAATCGAAATATTAACCACTGGAAAGAGAACTTCGGTAAATCCATCTGACAGAAAGAAAGTGAACTTTGATTACATAACAAATCGAAACGTGACATGCACGCGTCCTTTCTTAACGCACGTCTGTTTAAGCGATGGATAGAAAAATTACGACCTTTTTGGTTGAATGAATTGTGTTGGTGCTTGTGACGATATCTCGCTTGTCAATACTAGCCAATCAGCATTAAGATAGAGCATGTGCTCAAGTTGTGGTTCTGTTGTACATCATGGCCGTGTAGCATGACTTCGTCCTAGAATAAACCTCTGTTGAGTTTACTGTTTATGAGCCGATTGAGCCTGATTTATACAGTGCTAAACTCGCGACTAGCAACTATAAAGTTAAACAAAGTCTCTTGATCGATTGATAAAACGCTTTCGGAGAACCCTAGTGAAAGAAGAGAAGCGTATTTATTTTTAAAAACAACAAAATGGCTTTACAGAAATTTCAATACCAAATGCTGCATGATAAGCTGTGTCACAGAACACTCTTAACTGCAAAGTTACCCAAGCCCGTCGATCATCGATAGAACAAACAACGATTGGGTCCACGGCTTCGAAACTGGTAAAGTCTAAGTTCGTTTCTCTTGAAGCGGCGTGGAAACAAGAGCCCGAACAACCAGATGCTCTCGCAGAGCAAACTTCTCTGCGTCCCGAGAATTTATCATTTCCCTGCAAGCTAAGTGCTTGTACATGTAATTTATGCCAAAATATACGCTTCAATGGTTCTCGCGAGACGAGAGTCTCGTCTCACGAGAAACGAGACGTGGCGTTGTAACTTACTTTTGAGCAGTACTGTAAGTGAACTAGAAATGAATTATATGTGACCTTTCACGCAAAAACGTACACTAACGGTTTTCCGTTTCCAGACCGTTCGTAAGATGTTCGAAAATAATTTGCATTCGTTCGAACGGCTTGGCTCAACCGTTCTAAAAAATTTGCATCCGTTCGAATGAGTTGGTAAGCCGTTCACTAAAATCGTCAATCCGTTCGAACGGTTTGGGCAACCGTTTGCTCAATTACTCAGTCCGTTCAAACGGTTTCGCCAACTGTTCGCTAAATTTCTCATCCGTTCAAATGCTTTGGTCAACCGTTTCGATTAAAAGCCTACTGCCTACTTGGTCAACCGTTCATAAACAAGTCAGCAACCCTTTGGCTTATTCAGTCGTTCAATAAAATCAACCACCTAACTTTATCATTTTTGTTTTCTAAAGTCCAGGCAACTGCTTTAAATCCGTGATCTGTATTCAAAACTCACCTGAAAGCACACTGATTGTCTTGTTTTCGCCGCGGTTAAAGTGTCTATATCGCCAACAGGGTTTTTATAGTTATAGTAGCTCTATACTGCGTAAAAAGGTATTCTAAGAAAAAAATTGGATTCTGAGATTTTAACGCCCTAATATATCGCCTTAAAGTTCCCTCTTCAGCCACGCCCAATGAAGTTGACCGTGAGTCAGTGCAGAAAAGAGCCTGGGTTTCTGAATGGGTCGTGACGTCAAGTCAGGAATCACGAGATCCTTCTAGTTTAGGTAATTGTTGTTTCAGTAGTGGTGAGGAGTTTTCCTCGCCAAAAAACAAACAAATCGAAGTTTGCGAAGCAATGCGGTCGTCAAGCAAGCAAAATAAAAGCATAAAGCTTCGAGATATTCCTGAAGTGACGTCATTCGTCACCAATCTAACATTACGCGGTCATCTTCATTGGGCGTGGCTGAAGAGGGAACTTTAAGGCGATATATTAGGGCGTTAAAATCTCAGAATCCAATTTTTTTCTTAGAATACCTTTTTACGCAGTATAGAGCTACTATAACTATAAAAACCCTGTTGGCGATATAGACACTTTAAAGGAAGGAATCAAAGTGCCTAAGAGCCATTCACTTGGAAAATGGATCGTTTCTAAACAGTGACAATTTTGATGCCACGACTTGGGGCTTTAATCCGAAGGTTAAGTTAGTAAGGTTCAGAAGAACTTCGAGATTCAAAGTGGTATCAATGTGGAAGAGAAAATCCTGTTTCGTGTAGAGAGCCACATTTTCGCGGACGAAGAGTTTGAAAAGCAAGGGTAGAAATTCCCATGACTAAAGCCGCTTTGTTTCTCAGAATATTTGAAGCAATTCCTTGAATCGCCCTGCTTCCAAATTGAACACAAGATAAACTGAAAGGTTGATGCTTCTTTTCGTGGCATTCAATCGAAGATCCATTTAAAATCCAAGTGCCAGCCGCCAAATAATTGCGAGAAATGCAGCTTTCGAAGCGACCAGCTTCAGCAGCCCGGAATTCGTGTGCAAAAGAACAACAGTCATGCTGTTTGCTCCACCCTGATTGGATGCATTACCCAATCAGCGTGGAATAACAGCGTGACTGTGGATGAGCTTTCAGAATGTCACAAACAGTATTAAAAAGCCGTTCCAATGGTAAGTTAAAGTAAAAAGACTTTCTTATGCCTATTCTCCTTATTTGAACCTATGGGTATACACAACAAGTACTATTCTTTCAGGATGCGGGCCTGTCAGTTTGTCAATGGATATTAATTCCCTTCACTTTGCCACTGATTTTGCAAATACCGCTTGCGACCATTCGAACGTTTTGACAAACAGTTCGGTGGATTCATAAACCGTTCGAACGTTTTGGCAAACTGTTCGAGAAATTTCATGAACCGTTCGAACGTTTTGGTGAACTGTTCGAAAAAATTCATGAACTGTTCAAACAGTTTGGTTGCACATTCGGAATACTTAACAAACCGTTTAGCCGTTCGATGAAACCGTTTCAAACGGCTTAGTTAACCGTTCGATAGCCGTTCGTCTCAGCCGTTTAACGGAAAACCGTTAGTGTACGTTTTCGTGTGAAAGGTCACATATGTAACAAGGCCACACCCACAAGGGATCATGGGTAAATTTAGAATTCAGTTAAGCAAGATGAAAACGTAATATTTTTCCAAAAATCACTAAGATTAGCAAGTTTGAATGTAAAATAAACCTAAAAAAGTGATTTTGCCCCCAAATACCAGGTTTCAAAATTTTCAGACATGTTACAGAAATGGGTACATGATTGGTGATTGTGCTACTCATCTCAGCTTTTCTAATTTAAAGCACAATTAGGTTTTAAGCGCACAGTAATTGTAAAACGAATTTTAAAAAATGCTAAAAAATCCTCACTTTCTGGTGTAACAAAAAAGGTAAATTGTGCCCGTCGTGCCTTTGAAACAGCATGTCAAGTATCGTGCCTATCGTGCTTTGATTTAGTTCCCTTATCACGCATATTGTGCCTTGCTACGTTCCCTTAGTTTGTTCCTATCGTGCCTTAATTTGCATATTACTTTTATTGTGCCCTCCGTTCCATTTTAGCGTTCCTATCGTGCCCTTTTCGCATGAAATGGCGCGTAAAGAAAGGACACAAAAAAGTAAAAAAGTACTGAATTGAAATTCATGTCTCAGTGTTTTCTTTGGCGGTCCAATTCAACATTTACATGTACCTTCCCTGTCATAAAGCCGTGAGTGCCGTAGTATGCGCAGTGTATAAAAGGCTGAACACAAACTCAACAATAAGTTGCTGCAGTGACAAAGCTCCAGAGCAGGTGAGGATTTTCCTTTTTGGTAAAGAAAAACATAAGCACGCAAGGCATGCAAGAGTTATTTTTTTTGTGAACTGAAAGGTTTCAGAGATAGCAGAATTAAATCGATGACATGTAAAATGTTTTACTAAACAAACTACAGTGACCTGACACGTCTCCAAATTACTATAGATATCACCTTATTTTCTAACAGGCAATTTGATTCGTTCTTTGATACAACCCACACTGTGATTGGTGTGACATGCGCACATGCATAACTCCCCATCACTCACCGATCTCATAGCCCTTTCATCCCCAAGAGGAATTTTTGCTAAAAAATACTCAAGCCATTAAGAGAACTTTTTGCATTTTATATGAGTCGTAAGTCTACCCTTTTCACAAAACAGCACTACTTCACCGAAAATAGAAAGAAAGAGAAAAAAAACTTTCTGATACGTTGAAAGTCTGATTTTGCACTTTAACTTGACACCACGCAGTCTTCAAAAAATATTGAACTGAAATGAATGTCATCAAATAAAGCTATAAACTGCTACTGCAGAGAAGTTAAAACAGTTTAGAAATGAAAGCTTCTTTTTTATTTAATATCCTGGAAACAATAACCGACAATTTGTACGTTCCAATTGAATTTATTCCCATATCAAAAATAGAAGTGTCAAGTTACCATTTATAACTAAAAATAGCAAACATCTCGTGCGAACGATTTTCTCCGACACGTTCATTTGCATACAACTAGCTCACACACTGTTTCAAACCTCAAGGCTCATCTCGTCCAACTAAAATCCTCAACCTAACCCACAGAAAATGCCCAAGTAAACCCATTATATGAATACTTCCTCGTCTTTTATAGAAGAATAAATATGGCCGTTCTGAACTGTTTCAGGATCAAATCTTCTCATATATCATTTACGTTTAAAACAAGAAATTTGATTGGCTGTTTATAGTAGATCCGATCTGATTGGTGTGACATACATACATCTCTCACTCACTGACTCACTCACTGATCCATTGACCCGTCCACAACATACTTGACGTGCCGACTAAGAGGTATTTTTTTTACAAAAAAAATAACTCAATGATCGCTTTCATTGATGTTTGTTGAAAATTTTTTCATGAAACAGTTGTACTGCAACTGTTTTTCTGTAAGTTTATTTGAATTAGCGTCTCTCCAAGGTGCCATCGAGTCGCCCAAAGCTAATTTAGCGCCTTAATATCCAAAATTTATTTTGGCTGCGACTGCCAGCCAAAAGTTTAACTTAACATTGGATATACTAGTCGTTTGACTAAGCTTGCATTACAATTTTTGCTTACTTGTTAATTGTCATGGAAGTCATGGACTGAGTGGCAATCGCGAGCGTGATGTTATCTGAATGATAAAAACAGCTCGAAATGTCAAGCGAATGTTGCCGTTGAAGGTTCCAAAACGTGAAACATCTCGCCATCTACGTTGGAATAGACCTTCAACAATGTTCATGCATGATGTTCAAAGACCTTCAAAAGTTCTGTTCTTTCGGTAACGCATAAGCTTACAAATAAACATTCTCGTCCCCAGAGCCCACGATCCTTCTGGCCTGTGGTTGGGATCGAGAGCTCTGGCCGCACCCGATTTTCTGAGCATGCGCAGAGTATTCGTTTCGAATTCTCAACCAATCAGATTTGCTAGATTTGATGGGAAGTCCGTGAATCGCGGACTTCCGGTTTTGGACCAAACCAGAGCTCTCGATCCCAACCACAGGCCAGAAGGATCGTGGGCTCTGGGGACGAGAATGACAAATAAATACTTCGGAGGCCATTGTACTTTGCTGTCTCATGTCACAACAAATCACTCTCGTTCCCAGAGTCTTCATCTCCCTTGAGCATTTTCTTCCCCCAGGCCTAATTGGGAAATGATATAACGACGCCATAGAGAAGGATCAAGCGATCCGTCGAAATTATCCACTAAATCTGTAGTTTCTTTTCTCTCATAGCAGTTGAAAAAAAACCTTTTGGTCAAGACGGGTTAATTTTGACGATCTCGAAATGAAAAGCAGCAGTAAGCGAAATCAGACGAATCAAACAACGCATTTTTCTAGTTTACAAGAATCCAAATTTCTGATAACAGTTCTTGTATTGAAATAATGCTGTAGGGGCGTTAGCCCCTTATATCGCACTTTGGGAACGAGGGGAACAAATGACACTAAGTCAATGACGTATCGTTCCATTTGTGCCTAATTTTGTTCCTTTCCACTATATTAACTTAAAACTTAGCACTGACACCTTATTCTGTGGTGACATCGAAATGGATCAACAGACTGCGATTGAGTTTATTCGCGATCAGCGCTTACACATGCTTGAAATGCTGGATGAATTAGAAGAAAAGATTTTATATACGCTTAGAAATTGACAACCGGTCCAGGCATCCAAGATTTGTCCGAACTTATGTTAAATTACAAATCTGTTCTAAATGACACTATTCAAATGGTCACCGACCTTGATGAGCTGGAAAACAAACTGAACGACAGCTGGCAAAACAAATAATTTCCCTGCATCGCAAAGAGAAAAACGGCTCTTTTAAGAGCCACCACAAAATATAAATTTAAAGAGTATGACCAATTATTGTTTTGAGCCTGTTACATAAATAAGTGTACATGTAGGTGTATTGAGACGTCCGCCATTACTAATCATGTGACAAAATCGCAGGACATGATAGGTGGATATTTGGGTGTTCTTACACCGGTAATGGCGAACTGCGTTCTACTGTCAATTCGATTGCTATTTTTCAGCACAAAACCGCAAGAATTAGAATGGTTCACTAGCTAATGAGTGCAGATTTAACTAAAGCAGTCGGTAAATATACGAAGGCAAATGCATTGGAAGTTTGTGAAACAACCCATTCGATTGTCATTGCATTCATATAAATAATTCTTCAACCAAAAAAGTAACTGGCAAAAATTGAATCAAAAAAGTCGAACCAGTTTATGTGCATTTAAGTTTTGTCTTTACTTTTCTTTTGCCCTTGTAAAAAGTTACAATGAAGCCTATAGTGTAAACTTCATTTTGTGTGGAAATTGTGTTGATTTACAATCTTGTTTCTTTAAACTACTATAACTTTACCTTTATGTGAGCATTGGGAAAAGTTATTAGAGTTTTGAGGTGCACAACCTCTATAGAATAAGTGTCCCAGATTTCATTGAATTGTGAGCTCATTTACTAAGAGAAAATTAATCGTTTTTAATGTCACTCAAAATGTTACGCTCGTGATCATTAACACCGTGTGCAAGGCCGATACAGATCTGCCTCCCCTTAATAAGAACATCAAAAAGATGAAAGTTGAAAGATATGGAAACTGCAAGTTGGAGCAGAAATGTCACTTAAAAATTCTGTACTCAGGGTTGTATACAAGAGCCATCTTGTAATTTTACAGACGATGTATGGACAAAAAAAAATTTCTCTACATTTAGTTAAACTAGTACAAATTTCTCCTATCATGATTTTGGTAAATTCTGGTGCATTTTTAAGCATTAGTAGCTGGTTTTGCGAGCTCACCGAACTAATTTTTGTCATGATACCATACATTTCTTCTACTGGTTACCCCCCAACAACGCAAAGGATTATGGGTCCTGTGCAAGTAGCGAATCCTTGGACCTAGCCCAAGTCCATCTTCATCTCCACTATGTCACACAAGCAATCGTTGCAAATTTGCTTATATTAATTTTGTTGGTCTAATAGGTTATTGGTCCCAGACTCACCCTTCCCCTTTGACACAAATTAACCTGGTCTAGTTAAAAAAAACGAACTAGTTAGAAATAAAATTACCTGGTTAGAAAAAATCTAACTAGTTAAAAGTAAAATCACCTGGTTAGAAAAAACTAACTGGTTAAATTCTAAAATTAACTGAAACCAAAAATTAACTGTTACATATACATGGGTCTCTACCAAGCTACCTGGATGATCACCTAGTAATTATTAATCACAAATGTCATTCACGGAATACACGGTACGCTAATTTCAATGCTATTTGTCCTAAATATAAAAGAGAAACCGAAGGTGGACGCACATTTGTAGTATCAGCTTCAAGACTCTTAGTATCTACTAGGAAAGTGGATTCTGTTGCCTGTTTTAAAGTGCACCTAACACCAAAAATTTTCTTTCGCTAAAATAATAAAGCTTATTTTGTGGAGTTATTTGGTGCAAAAATTTTTGATTGGGTTAAATCCTCAAATTTTTATTCCCCATCAAAGCACGCCCAAATGCTGCCATTTTGGTTCGCGACCAAGTTCAGCGGGGCATGGGTCGAGGGCCGGATGTGACGTCAAATCCAGAACACAATGATTCTGTAGTTCGCATATTTACTTGTTTTTGTGGGAAAGTCTGAGAAAGTAGTTCGAAAAATTGCCAGCCAGGAGCATTGTAATGGGCATGTAGCTACTCAACAAACTTACAGGAGGTATTATGCTTCATGTCATCCCGATTTTATTTAGAGATGATCGAAGAAACGTAGAAAGCGATAGGTCGATTAAGTGCAAAGCATTTCTAGCCATCTAGGAGTTTGTTGATATGTTCTATGCATTTCAAACCAGATGATTTCGTTCAACACCTTGAGTTTTAGGAAGAGGAGGAGATTTTGCTGAGTCCATGGCTTAAGCAAGACGAATTTGGTAAAATCCGCTTCTCTATCGATTCATGCATCCACTGTTGGATCTAATCTGAGAAACAGCGTTCAGTCAGCGCAGCCGACAGAGACAGAAGGCAGGAGAATAGTAAGCGAATTTTTTTCTGAGCAAATATTCTCTGCCTTAATACATTTATGCCTAAGTTTCCTTCCTTGGTCAATTCGTCATTTGAAAGAGAAATTTGGGAGGGTAATTTTGGCAGACCTCAATTCCTTTCCAAGTCACTCTTCTTTTAGTCAGTTGGAAGTGTTACGTGCATAGGCGACATCTTGGTTTATCTTTCCAGATGTTATGTAACCTGGCCGAAATTAAAATGTTACCTTATAACGGACTCTTTTACGGTCGAACTCGACTTTAAGTGATAAAATATGGATTTATTTGTCATCAAACTAAGGTAAGGAGTATCAAGAAGTCATTCTGCGTGAGAATAATTGACTGGTTTGAATGTTTACATCGTTCGAATACTTATGTGTTAACGGCCTAATTCTACCGGGAGTCACCATTGAGCGGCTGATCGACTACATACAAATCATTTGATTATTCTGTAAATCTGGGAACATGAAATGTTCACAAACTTCTTCAGCCATGTCAGGTCAGTAATTATCATTTATTTGTAATTTCTTCTGCTAGTAATATGAAAAACTTGCGTGTTTCACAGTTAAACAGCCGTTACATAGCATGTCGAAAGATGAACAAAGATGTCACCTATGCACGTAACACTGAAAGCGGGTTAACGAAATCAAAAATTTTTTTTCGCCAAATTACTCCACAAAATAAGCCTTTTTATTTTAGCGAAAAAAAGTTTTGGTGTGAGGTGCATTTTAAGCATAACATGTGGAGCAAGTTTTTTAGGGACCAGCAATTTTTACACCATTTTCATATTGTAGTGATCAAGTTTTATATGATCCTTTTTTGATTATTTAAATGGCATGTTTTTATATTCATAATTTTAAGTGATATTCTTTTTTTAACTTGTAATTAGTTGATTAAATTGATCAGGGCTACCCTGTATAAATAAAGTCTGGGTGGAATAATAATAATACTACTACAACGACGACGGCGGCGTCGTCGTCATCGCCGCCGCCGCCGTCGCCGTCGTCGTCGTAGTATTATTAGGGAGCTTAAGCACACGCATTTCTGAGACGCGGACGCCAACCGGAAGTGAGCTATTTTCACTTTTAACTTGCCCTCGCACAACCACATTCACATTGCTAAGTATCTCTTCTCTATTAGAGACAAGTA
>JAHPZR010045415.1:0-20061 GCA_019787425.1 Platygyra sinensis | reverse complement strand
ATGGTCCCTGACATTCCTTACTTTGTTATGGGTAAGTCGTTTATATTTTATAGATATAGTGAATCTATTATTTTGTTTAACGTTCCATCATCTTGTTGCTGAACAATAGCAAAATACTATTTTAATCACATATTACTTTGACTAATGGCTTAGATCTAAGAAATCATGTAACATGTTTTACATGTATAATAAACTGCTTCTAGATAAAGCACTGGGATATTTGTTATCTGCTGAAGTATCACTCTTTCCTTCTTTTCTTCTAATTCAGTTCATAATGAAAGTTATGCTCTTTGAGTGATCAAAGAATGTGTACTTGGAAGGCAAAGTCACTGTAAGCTGGAGAAAACTCAACACATCACAAGCAAACAGTAGGCAGGGATCTTCAACGAGCCAAAGGGTCCATTCGACATGCCTTTGTTTCCATGGCTGTTACCGGCTTGTCTGTCAACCTCTTAGTCTAAAGAACTCAATCTCACGACGCCTGTTGCCGTTTTCCGTAGTCAGATGAATGGTTTTCTATATGGAAAAATTGTAACTATTTCGCTCCGCCAAGAGCGTCCGCACTTTGCGCATTTTGTATGGTTGCAAACGATTTTAACCGTCTTCGTCACAGAGAAGCCTCCGTATCGGTTAGGGAATACACCAACTTTAAAAGCAAATGTGTAATAGTAGATGTAACGAGGGCCTTGTTTTTCACTCGCTTTGATACCTGATCGAAGGACGTTGGTGACTTTATAGAAGAGTCTTTGAGGTGACAGAGATTTTCTAAAGAACCTCGACTGTCTCCCATGTTTCCCTTTAGGATAATGTTTCTTGATAATATGTTTTTGTGCCCACGTAGGTACTTCGACTTTCTGTAAGGTTGTTATGCAAGAAAAACATTTTAACCGAAATACTCTCATCGCCATTGAAATAGACCACTTTCGAAATATTAAAATTCAGCATGGCAGCGAGGCTTAGCTGTTCGAGCCAGCATTAGTCTCGCCCAGCGGCTACCCTACTGGTTCAGGTTTTCAATTTTCTCTTGAGCGTCGTGCTATGGCTCACCGCAGACCGAAATACACGGGCCACGGGGAAGGCGGCCTTTAAGCTTGGATTAAAGTTGTTCCATAAACGCATCTCGATGTCAATATTCACCATCACATCGAGGAGTTGCAATGAATTAATTTTTAGATATTACATGCCTCCATAGATATTACATGCCTCCATGTTTTTTTTTTTACTATGATTGCTCAATGAATCGAAATAATCCAACGAAAGTAATATTGTAATAATACTTTAAAGCAACGTCCAAAACAAATGAGTCTTGACTAGTCAGGTAAATAACAAAAGAGCATGATTCTTCTCAAAAAGTAGATATACTGAAGCTTGTGTACTGAAATCTCCTTTCATAGATTTCCTGCTAAATAACTGTCTTCGAGGTTAGTAATACAGTCGATGATAGTTTGATGTTACTGAATTTGTCATCCGAGTGATTTTTCTACCTCAAAACGCTTTTAGCTTCCCCTTACTGGACCTTCCTTGATTAAGACTGTTCTTAAAAACGTTCACACCGTTTTCGTGTTCAAACTGTTTTTTTAAGTTTAAAAGAAACACTTGGAACAGTTTCAAAGCCCTCGTTACGACAGCCAAAACAAGAAGGAGTCATGAATAATGAGTAGTTTCATCTTGCAACGCAAAAATTCTTACTCATTTTTCGCAGAATTTACACGCTATTTAATTAAAAGCAAAATTATAAAACCGAGCCTTGCAATGAGTAAGCATCGAGACCTCTGCTGGTGATGTTAGGAGAAAACAAATTTGTCGGTGCTTAGAACAATCCTGTTCTAAGATTCTTCCAAAATTTCGATCGATGATGATTAAAATTAAATAATTGATAAACCTGTACTCTGATAAAACATAGGTTTTTGACCAATTAGAGCGCGCGCGGGGTGTTATCTATATTTTAACGACAAATATAAAATTAGTTAGACTTGGTTTATAGCTTGTTTTACACGAAGAAGGGTATATAAAGAATCTTAGAAAAATAACCTGCACTTAATTTCGCTATATCTCGACTTCACTCCAGCAAATTTATCTTCTTTCCTTGTTAGCAATGACAAGACATACCTTTATATATTCCTCTTCCGAGTCCATGAATGCCGCTGTAGTGGTTGATTGATTTAAACTTCAATATGAACCTGTTCCTAATAATATATGTTTAAAACCTTTTAGAATGGTTTTAGTGACAGAATAAAATAAAGTTGTAAAAGTTGTAATATTTAAGATAACTTGAGCCGGACTCACTTTCCAGGCAAAATTTGGTTGAAAGTTTTGAAGAAGTTGACTCTCTTCGTTAGTTTATAAAACATAAAACCTCCCTTCAGGTAATGTCGAGAATCCTGCACAGCCTAACTCCAATCAAAGTGTTCGGACTTTCTTGGTTTTCTGTGTCTCCATTGTTTTACTTGTCTCTTTCGACTTAAGACTATTGGCTGTTAAAACTGTAAACATATCATTAGTACGTGCAGTATTCCTATTAGTAAAGCGTTATTTAAGAAATAGAAAACATGTACCTTGTTTCTATCGAGTTATACCAACACGAGTGGAAGTTTGGGAGAACGAGAAAATGCTGTGGGAACACGAGCCGCAGGCGAGTGTTTCCACAGCATTTTCGAGTTCTCCCAAACTTTCACGAGTGTTTGTATAACTCGATAGAAACACGGAGTACATGTTTCCTATTTCTTTTAGAAAACACTTCAACGAGAAAAAGGGAAACAACTTGTTAACTTTGATCATCAAATTGTAAATTCTCTTTGCTCGCGCCATCACTACGTCAACAGCGCGCGTTAGTTCTGTGTCTTCATCGAGTTATACAAACACGATTTTTAACCAATCAGCGCGCGTGCTTTCGTAGGATTGTTTTCTAAATCAGTTTAAAATATAGATAGGACCCTACGCGCGCTCTGATTGGTCAAAAACAAATGTTTTATTAGAGTTCAAAACATAGAAAAAGCGTGTTTTATTGTTCTGCGCGTGTAAAATCTATGTTTTAAAGCAAATGAGGAAGCCCGAGCCGCGCGTTACACTGTGATAAAACACTCCGGTCATTTCCCTCGTGTTCACAAATGACCATCGTGTTTTATCACAGTGTAATACACGGCTTAGGCTTCTTTATTTGTTAAATAACATACTTTAGAAAAACAATATGCAGATTCTGTGTATTCACACTGTACAACTCGGGTTCGAATACACTTCCATTATAGCATTATATATATATTTTAAAAACAACAACAAAAATTGTTTAATAGAATGCATTTTAAGACACAAAAAAAGAACTTTTAACGGCAAAGTTTGAATACAGAAAATATTATTCTGTACATTAGAGATTCAATGGGGCACTCAACCAAACGCCACTGTACCACAGGCACCTTGATCTTTTAGCCAAGCCTCATTCATTCCAAGAATGAGGTACAATCAAAGATTCAAGTCTGCATTAATATAAAGCCGACTGACTGTTGAAGCACCAAATCTGATATCTTATTGGTTAGAGTTGTGCTGCAATTATGAGAACTGAAAATGCTGCTGTGGCAGGATATTAAAATCACTAGATTGGAGAGCGGAAAACGGGATTTCTGCGAGCCGACGGTAACCTTTACGAAAACTCAGGTATATTAAGGAGTGGGTTAGTCGTTATTTAGTGTAAAACTTAAGGGGGTGGTCTATCTCGAGAACCATACGTGCGGAAGGCTTCTAATCTGGCCATGGTGAAAGACTGCCTAAAGAAATTTCAGTTAATTTGCTGTTGCCATAGAAACCAATCGAGTGACCAAATAACAGGCCCCTTTTGGTTTTAGTTTTAAGGCCTATGGAGACAGGGAAGAACAGTATTTTATTAACAATTTATTGCGTAGTCTTACTACTTACCCAAGAACCTTACCCAATGTAATTGATATGCATGTCTACGTCACGTGATCAAATGACTGTCAATAATGCAACTTTATACATACTAAGTAAAGAGACTTTCAGGATGATTTGACAACCGTTCCAATTACATTGGGTAGAGCACTTGGGTAGGTAGGAAAAATACAGGAAAAAATGTTGATAAAGCAATGGTTTTTTCTGTCTGCAGAAGCCTTCAAAATTAAACCGGAAGTGGCTTGCTATTTGGTCACGTGACTGGTTGCTATGGCAACAGCACTACTAACTGAAATAACTTTGGGCAGTCTTTCACCATGGCTAACTTTGAAGTCTGTCCGCACGTATGGTTCTCGAGATAGACCACCCCCTTTAGTTTTACACTAAATAACAACTGACCCACTCCTTAATATACCTGAGAATTCCCTTGAGAAATACATAGCTCTTTGTGTAGAAGAAGTGGGGGCTGTGTTTTAACAGATGTTACTGGCTGGCATATATAAAATAACAGTTTGTGACGTAGGACAAATGATCTTAGTTTCATATTACTTTCCAGTCTAGCAAAAACTAGCACTTAGACTAGCAAAATATTAATAGTCAATAGGGATACACGAAATTCCACAGTCTACTATCGCTCTAGAAAACGACACATGGTTTCCAAATGTTTTCGTCTTCCTTGCCAGACTTTCTATTTTGAGCTCCATATTACAATTATGACCCAAATTAGGGACTTTTCCTGAGGTTCACTTCAAGTGTAATGCCTTTTCCATGACAACCCAAGTCAAATTTAATTCTTGGTAAATGTCAAATAGCTATACACCTTCCATCCTAGATGTAAAACCCTGTTGCCGATCCTAACCGCTATCGCTCAGTAAAATTGTAATAACGTACTCTTCACTGTCGGTAAGACTACTGAGAAGGGCGTCCCCTATCAAAATGGAAAGCCCTTGTTCTACCAAAGGGTAACCGCCAAGTTCCAATCTTTTTTTATCCTTTGTCACTCAGTTACATGAAATCGGGACTGTGAGTTCCAAGTGCCCCGTATCCTAGAGTGCACCAGTTACCATACTGAAATCTATAAGAGCACTAGCAAGTTTAGTAAATGATTCCTTTACAAGTGATCATTTCTCTGATGAATGAAATAACAGTATCTGTGATAACGCTCATATATCTTTGAGAAAGGCTCAACATTTGACAATTGTAGACCAATTTATGTCCTTTCTGGCGCAAGCAAAATTTTTGGAAAAGCTATGTTTTATCGCCTGTATGTATGTATGCCTGTATGGCTATCTGGAAGAATTTTGAACTTCTTGTTCCATTTTAGTTCGGTTTTGGGGAATAATGCTCGACAACCTAGCTTAGCTTTATTACTGGATCAATTGGCCAATCTATTGATAGTGGTGAATGTGGTTGCGGTACCTTTATTAATTTCGAGAAAGCCTTTGATGCTGCTAATCGCACAATTTCATTTGATAAATATGGGGCAATGTACATTAATACCTGAAATGCCATAGAGAGCAATTTTTAAGTGTTAATTAATGGTAATAACTCAACTTCCTTCCCACTGACTTGTGGTGTACGTCCTCAAGGATCCTTTCTAGGACCTCTCCCCTTTCTTTTTACATAACTGATTCTCCCAACACCCCCAACTCCTTAATATTTATTTTTTAGTCACCGTAGGAAATATATAATCCTTATCAGGAACCTTGATTAATTGCCCAAGGAAGTGTACCACTTATCACTTAAAATCTCTATACAACCTTACGGTTTTCATTTCAAGCATCTAAAGCCCAATCAATCATTCGATGTTAATACAGAATACAAATGTATCATACAAGTTGACCCTGGAAAGTATTTAGATGAAACATTTGACGTCAATTTAGAGCATGGAAGAATATATCATGGAAGATCATGATGGTGATTACGACCGTCTTGTCAAAAGAAGCATTTTTCCAATGCCTCATTACCCTCTTGTTCATCCTTTCTTCAGTTACTGTCAATCCGTGTCTGGGGTTTAATTTTACGTTCAGTTCTAACACTATTATCTGTTTTACGTAAGACAGCAATTAAAATTTATTTCTTTTCCTCATCCGGGATCTCATGTTCAACATGTATCGAAATCTCTCGACCTACTTAACCTTAAATGATTTGTAAAATCACAGGTATCCTCCTCCGTTTATTAATTACAATTTGAACTGCTACTTCCATGTGTTATTGACTGTTTTTATGTTACGTTTTCAGTTCTTCCCTATCCTACAACGATAATCATGTACTGGATGATTAACACCCAATTTGAATTACGCTCCGCAGAACCTGCTGCATGGTTCTCGCCTTTAAAGTTCCCTGCCAAGGAGTACTACTCAGTCAAATTCATTTTTAATCTTTCCTAAAGCACTAAAGAACTCTATGTTTGATCATTACAAAAATTAATTAAAACCAAGCATATAATTAAGACATGCTGTTTATCTTAAAGAAGTTTGTTTTACCATGTGTGCTTCATCAACTACATTAGCTTTGCTACTGAGATGATCCTGAGTTTCGTGTCATTAATCCTTACTATTACTATTTCCTATTTCCTTTTAGTTATTTTTAATGTTAGTTGATTTATCAATGTTGTAGTCTGTGATCTATCAGTAGTTAGCTGTGCTGAGTTAATAGGAAAAAAAAAACGATTTACAAAATTGATTAATGTTCCGTTCGGAAAAATGATTTAGCTGCAGGAAATACTGCAGTTCTGTTAACCACTACAAAGTTAGCAACCAATAATTTTTTGGAAAAATAGTCAGTAGTGAGTAGAAAATGCAGACCACTGTGGAGAAGTCAGAACTTTGCAAGTCAACATTTAGCAGGAATTTTCAGCAAGCAAAGGTTTCATTCGACTCGTCTTTTGCCTTCATGGCTGCTAGTTGTTCTTTTTGGTTCACTTGATAGCCTCAGCCAAGCCTACAGATCTAGAACTCACGACATCTTTTAACAGTGTTTCGTATTCAGATGAATGGTTTTAGGCATGGATAAATAGTAACCACTGTGCTTGGCCAATGTCGATTACATTTTTGACATTTAATGTAGTTGCAGACAATTTTTATCGTGTTAGTTTCACAGAAGCCTCCTTGTCGGTTAGGGAAGACTCCTACTGGAAAATCGAATGAGTAGCAGTAGATGTAGCGATGGCCTTGTTTTCTACTTGCTTGCAAACCTAATCGAAGCTTCGCAATGACTGTGTTAAAGAGACTCTGTGGTGATATAGCATTTTCAAAAAACAGCGATCGCTCAGGATCAATTTCTTCATGAACTGTAAAAGGATAATGCTTTTCGATGACGTGCTCCCGTGTCAGGTTAGGTATTTCTGCTTGATTTAAGGTGGTATTACAAGAGGAGCACTGTGCATGTGAAGGTTCCATTTTTATCGGTGCTTGGGCTGCGAAAGTTTTATAAGCTGCGCATGCCTTTAAGACTCTGTCTACCCAGCATGCAACATCACGCGACTTTTTAAATCCGAGTCATCTATTCAGGTTATTTCTTCCCTTTAAGGACAAAATTCATTACCTTTTTAACATCGAGAAAAGCATTTTGAAGTAAGTTGTCTGTTTGTTGATACATATTTAAGAACTGAAATCACTGCCGATACGATGTGATTTGCGAGAACCTCGGTGGACGGTTTTGACCATGGAGGCTTTTCAAAAGAATTATCTCAGGAAATCTGTCCAGGAGCAGTGGAAAAGTACTCGGACACAAAAATGCTCTCGTCTGCACAGTAAGTGACAGTGAATTAACTTTATCTTCTTTTGCGTTACTAGAATTCGGAAAAGACTGTCGCATCGCCTGCTAATTCATTCAATTACATTGATAAAACTAGGTGCTTTCTCTTCTGCGTCTTACTCATTGAGAAGAAAACCTTCTTTTGCAAAAAGACATCAAACTGAAAACCGTACTTAACCGGCTATAAATAAAATGTGTGATATGAAATCGCCAAGGGAAAAAATGAAATAGTATTACTACTCCTACATCATGACTAAGACAGTATTCTAAGCAAAGAAAGTTCATATTTATATGCCTGTGAATAAAAAATTATATTTATTCAATGGAGATGTTCAAGTTCAATTTTTGGCGTGGCCCCGACGGCTGGAGGAAATTCAAGAATTCGCAAGGTCAGAAATTCAAAACGTAGTCTTGGGCCAAATGGCGTCTAAAGTAAACATGTGATACCTGATTTCACCAGTGAGTTAAATTTGTCATTTCTTCATCGATAGAATCAAAACAAAACCAAACAAACAAAATACAAAATAGAACAAAACAAGCGCTTGCAAAACATTGTGGTCGCCAGGGAGTCTTTAATAGACGGTATTCCTTGAAAGGGTCGGTGTTGCCATCGTATAGCTTTGTTTCTGTCTTTCGTCTATGCATATTAATGCGACTGTTATAATTCTTAGTCACTCCTTGGTAAGCTACAGTAGGTCCAAAGTTTCAATTTGCTATTTAAGAAATGTTATAGTCGGTAATTCCCAGTCGTTGTGTGATCATTCGAACGTGTCTGATCCTTTGAATCTTATTGCTAACCTTTCCCGGTATTCTTGGCTTGAATGTATTAGAAATGAGTTTTGATGTCATCGTATTAAAAGACCAGAAATAAATGAGAATCACAAACAGCAAAAAGGCGAACGTCTGGCTTAAGTTTAATAACTGTTTCGTGAAATTTGGACAAAAATGTACACTGACAGCATAAGTTAATTTGAGCCTCACAAAGCAACAAGGAGAAAGTTAAACAAAATAATAGATTCACTATATCTATAAAATATAAACGACTTACCCATAACAAAGTAAGGAATGTCAGGGACCATTTGAATCCCTAGGATCTTCAGATAAAAAGGTCCATTTTGCTAGACTACCGCAACAGACATATGATACGGTTTAGTAGTACAGAAGGGCAGCATGAGTCACAAGAAGAGTGCCTAAGCCTTATATTTCTCTTCGCTTACTGGTTGAAGAAACAACAGTGTAGCCTCTTAAAGAATTGGTATTTGATTTTTAGGGACCATAATTTTTTACCTCATGCATTAAGAAGTTGTAGAACGGTAATTCTCGCAGCCTACAGGGAGATATACTAGTTTAAGTAACTGAACAACAGCGCCTGTTCATATTCTTTCTGTTGCTATGGTTAAGACTTGTAGTCGACATGCTGATGATTGAACTAAAGACCAGGCAAAAGCATGAATACCACAAGTACATTTTACTGTTGTCAGAGTATCTAGCATGTATGATATACCATTTAATAAATTTGCTTGGTTAAAAAATGTTAGTTCTTGATGCAATATTGATCTAACTTGTCACAACTTTCCTACAATAATGCACCTATCAATTTCAAGCCGGCGGGTGAGGAGGGGAGGCGGGGCATAGGGTGAGGATTTGAAATTTTCCAAAAACTTTGTGTAAAATTCCCTACCCCCGGGCAAAAGTGTGAGGTCAAATATTACTGACTTTCCCCACCCTGGGAAATGATTTGTAGTCAAATGTTTGCAGGTTATTCAAATATCCCTACCCCTGGGACAGCAAGATCATTCAAATGCCCTACCCCCGGGCCAAAGCGATCAATCAAATCCCTGCCTTATGCCCCGCCTTCCCCCGCCGGCTTATCATTGATAAGTCCACACTTAAGCTTAAGTTTAAAACAATTCCAATGTCTACTTACTTTGCATTCAATCCTATCTTCTCTACATGTACAACCGATGGTACCCAAGTGGTGGTCCAAGAGCCTGATCGATAATGTCCATGTAATTCTGGTGCAAATTTTATCATATCGGATTGTAGTTTCTTCTGGGTCATTTCTGGCATCTGCTCTCTAATACTGAAGAAAATTAAAAAGAAAGCATAAATTATGACATGTAGAAATGAAAACAAAAGTGGCGCTACATACTTAAACATTCTACATTTTTGGGTTGTTGCTATTATGAGCGCCGCTATATGTCACTCGCCTGGCTTAAGTCTTCATTTAGAGGTTTTCTCACTGTGCTTTCATTAACACGGCCGCTTTCAGGGGTGCTAAGAAAACTCTTAAGAGTTTAATCATAATTGAGCATTGGCCTCGATTTATTTTCTAACTGTAATGCTCACGCAGGTTAAATAAATCCATCTCATTTCTCAATCAAAATCTCTTATGAGGTCAAATGATGTGACATTAAAATGTCAGAAGAGTTAAAACTTTTTAAATTTTGTTCTTTTTAGAGCTATGATATATCAATTAATCAATGGTTTATCTATGAGCTTAGCATCAGTCATAGTCAAAACTAAAGGACACAAGACAATTACACAAAATCGTATTGAAAAGTCAAAATTCGTGCTCTCGCTGAAAGTAAGAGCTCATTGTATTTCCCATCAATCCACGCGAGACGTATAATGCAGGATTGCGCAGATATTGTTGCATTATAAACTTGTAACATTGTAGCTTGATACCTATAGCAACATATAAATTGCCCGGCTGCGAAGACAACGATAGCCAATGACTATTACATAGTAAAATAGGCCCGATGGGAAGGAATTTAAGAAACCTTTGGTCAAATCTTTTGCTTTTTTCCACTGGGAAAAATACAAAAGGCTAGGAATTGTTTTAAAACTTAAGCTTAAGTGTGGACTTATCAATGATAAGCCGGCGGGGGAAGGCGGGGCATAAGGCAGGGATTTGATTGATCGCTTTGGCCCGGGGGTAGGGCATTTGAATGATCTTGCTGTCCCAGGGGTAGGGATATTTGAATAACCTGCAAACATTTGACTACAAATCATTTCCCAGGGTGGGGAAAGTCAGTAATATTTGACCTCACACTTTTGCCCGGGGGTAGGGAATTTTACACAAAGTTTTTTGGAAAATTTCAAATCCTCACCCTATGCCCCGCCTCCCCTCCTCACCCGCCGGCTTGAAATTGATAGGTGCATTATTGTAGGAAAGTTGTGACAAGTTAGATCAATATTGCATCAAGAACTAACATTTTTTAACCAAGCAAATTTATTAAATGGTATATCATACATGCTAGATACTCTGACAACAGTAAAATGTACTTGTGGTATTCATGCTTTTGCCTGGTCTTTAGTTCAATCATCAGCATGTCGACTACAAGTCTTAACCATAGCAACAGAAAGAATATGAACAGGCGCTGTTGTTCAGTTACTTAAACTAGTATATCTCCCTGTAGGCTGCGAGAATTACCGTTCTACAACTTCTTAATGCATGAGGTAAAAAATTATGGTCCCTAAAAATCAAATACCAATTCTTTAAGAGGCTACACTGTTGTTTCTTCAACCAGTAAGCGAAGAGAAATATAAGGCTTAGGCACTCTTCTTGTGACTCATGCTGCCCTTCTGTACTACTAAACCGTATCATATGTCTGTTGCGGTAGTCTAGCAAAATGGACCTTTTATCTGAAGATCCTAGGGATTCAAATGGTCCCTGACATTCCTTACTTTGTTATGGGTAAGTCGTTTATATTTTATAGATATAGTGAATCTATTATTTTGTTTAACTTTCTCCTTGTTGCTTTGTGAGGCTCAAATTAACTTATGCTGTCAGTGTACATTTTTGTCCAAATTTCACGAAACAGTTATTAAACTTAAGCCAGACGTTCGCCTTTTTGCTGTTTGTGATTCTCATTTATTTCTGGTCTTTTAATACGATGACATCAAAACTCATTTCTAATACATTCAAGCCAAGAATACCGGGAAAGGTTAGCAATAAGATTCAAAGGATCAGACACGTTCGAATGATCACACAACGACTGGGAATTACCGACTATAACATTTCTTAAATAGCAAATTGAAACTTTGGACCTACTGTAGCTTACCAAGGAGTGACTAAGAATTATAACAGTCGCATTAATATGCATAGACGAAAGACAGAAACAAAGCTATACGATGGCAACACCGACCCTTTCAAGGAATACCGTCTATTAAAGACTCCCTGGCGACCACAATGTTTTGCAAGCGCTTGTTTTGTTCTATTTTGTATTTTGTTTGTTTGGTTTTGTTTTGATTCTATCGATGAAGAAATGACAAATTTAACTCACTGGTGAAATCAGGTATCACATGTTTACTTTAGACGCCATTTGGCCCAAGACTACGTTTTGAATTTCTGACCTTGCGAATTCTTGAATTTCCTCCAGCCGTCGGGGCCACGCCAAAAATTGAACTTGAACATCTCCATTGAATAAATATAATTTTTTATTCACAGGCATATAAATATGAACTTTCTTTGCTTAGAATACTGTCTTAGTCATGATGTAGGAGTAGTAATACTATTTCATTTTTTCCCTTGGCGATTTCATATCACACATTTTATTTATAGCCGGTTAAGTACGGTTTTCAGTTTGATGTCTTTTTGCAAAAGAAGGTTTTCTTCTCAATGAGTAAGACGCAGAAGAGAAAGCACCTAGTTTTATCAATGTAATTGAATGAATTAGCAGGCGATGCGACAGTCTTTTCCGAATTCTAGTAACGCAAAAGAAGATAAAGTTAATTCACTGTCACTTACTGTGCAGACGAGAGCATTTTTGTGTCCGAGTACTTTTCCACTGCTCCTGGACAGATTTCCTGAGATAATTCTTTTGAAAAGCCTCCATGGTCAAAACCGTCCACCGAGGTTCTCGCAAATCACATCGTATCGGCAGTGATTTCAGTTCTTAAATATGTATCAACAAACAGACAACTTACTTCAAAATGCTTTTCTCGATGTTAAAAAGGTAATGAATTTTGTCCTTAAAGGGAAGAAATAACCTGAATAGATGACTCGGATTTAAAAAGTCGCGTGATGTTGCATGCTGGGTAGACAGAGTCTTAAAGGCATGCGCAGCTTATAAAACTTTCGCAGCCCAAGCACCGATAAAAATGGAACCTTCACATGCACAGTGCTCCTCTTGTAATACCACCTTAAATCAAGCAGAAATACCTAACCTGACACGGGAGCACGTCATCGAAAAGCATTATCCTTTTACAGTTCATGAAGAAATTGATCCTGAGCGATCGCTGTTTTTTGAAAATGCTATATCACCACAGAGTCTCTTTAACACAGTCATTGCGAAGCTTCGATTAGGTTTGCAAGCAAGTAGAAAACAAGGCCATCGCTACATCTACTGCTACTCATTCGATTTTCCAGTAGGAGTCTTCCCTAACCGACAAGGAGGCTTCTGTGAAACTAACACGATAAAAATTGTCTGCAACTACATTAAATGTCAAAAATGTAATCGACATTGGCCAAGCACAGTGGTTACTATTTATCCATGCCTAAAACCATTCATCTGAATACGAAACACTGTTAAAAGATGTCGTGAGTTCTAGATCTGTAGGCTTGGCTGAGGCTATCAAGTGAACCAAAAAGAACAACTAGCAGCCATGAAGGCAAAAGACGAGTCGAATGAAACCTTTGCTTGCTGAAAATTCCTGCTAAATGTTGACTTGCAAAGTTCTGACTTCTCCACAGTGGTCTGCATTTTCTACTCACTACTGACTATTTTTCCAAAAAATTATTGGTTGCTAACTTTGTAGTGGTTAACAGAACTGCAGTATTTCCTGCAGCTAAATCATTTTTCCGAACGGAACATTAATCAATTTTGTAAATCGTTTTTTTTTTTCCTATTAACTCAGCACAGCTAACTACTGATAGATCACAGACTACAACATTGATAAATCAACTAACATTAAAAATAACTAAAAGGAAATAGGAAATAGTAATAGTAAGGATTAATGACACGAAACTCAGGATCATCTCAGTAGCAAAGCTAATGTAGTTGATGAAGCACACATGGTAAAACAAACTTCTTTAAGATAAACAGCATGTCTTAATTATATGCTTGGTTTTAATTAATTTTTGTAATGATCAAACATAGAGTTCTTTAGTGCTTTAGGAAAGATTAAAAATGAATTTGACTGAGTAGTACTCCTTGGCAGGGAACTTTAAAGGCGAGAACCATGCAGCAGGTTCTGCGGAGCGTAATTCAAATTGGGTGTTAATCATCCAGTACATGATTATCGTTGTAGGATAGGGAAGAACTGAAAACGTAACATAAAAACAGTCAATAACACATGGAAGTAGCAGTTCAAATTGTAATTAATAAACGGAGGAGGATACCTGTGATTTTACAAATCATTTAAGGTTAAGTAGGTCGAGAGATTTCGATACATGTTGAACATGAGATCCCGGATGAGGAAAAGAAATAAATTTTAATTGCTGTCTTACGTAAAACAGATAATAGTGTTAGAACTGAACGTAAAATTAAACCCCAGACACGGATTGACAGTAACTGAAGAAAGGATGAACAAGAGGGTAATGAGGCATTGGAAAAATGCTTCTTTTGACAAGACGGTCGTAATCACCATCATGATCTTCCATGATATATTCTTCCATGCTCTAAATTGACGTCAAATGTTTCATCTAAATACTTTCCAGGGTCAACTTGTATGATACATTTGTATTCTGTATTAACATCGAATGATTGATTGGGCTTTAGATGCTTGAAATGAAAACCGTAAGGTTGTATAGAGATTTTAAGTGATAAGTGGTACACTTCCTTGGGCAATTAATCAAGGTTCCTGATAAGGATTATATATTTCCTACGGTGACTAAAAAATAAATATTAAGGAGTTGGGGGTGTTGGGAGAATCAGTTATGTAAAAAGAAAGGGGAGAGGTCCTAGAAAGGATCCTTGAGGACGTACACCACAAGTCAGTGGGAAGGAAGTTGAGTTATTACCATTAATTAACACTTAAAAATTGCTCTCTATGGCATTTCAGGTATTAATGTACATTGCCCCATATTTATCAAATGAAATTGTGCGATTAGCAGCATCAAAGGCTTTCTCGAAATTAATAAAGGTACCGCAACCACATTCACCACTATCAATAGATTGGCCAATTGATCCAGTAATAAAGCTAAGCTAGGTTGTCGAGCATTATTCCCCAAAACCGAACTAAAATGGAACAAGAAGTTCAAAATTCTTCCAGATAGCCATACAGGCATACATACATACAGGCGATAAAACATAGCTTTTCCAAAAATTTTGCTTGCGCCAGAAAGGACATAAATTGGTCTACAATTGTCAAATGTTGAGCCTTTCTCAAAGATATATGAGCGTTATCACAGATACTGTTATTTCATTCATCAGAGAAATGATCACTTGTAAAGGAATCATTTACTAAACTTGCTAGTGCTCTTATAGATTTCAGTATGGTAACTGGTGCACTCTAGGATACGGGGCACTTGGAACTCACAGTCCCGATTTCATGTAACTGAGTGACAAAGGATAAAAAAAGATTGGAACTTGGCGGTTACCCTTTGGTAGAACAAGGGCTTTCCATTTTGATAGGGGACGCCCTTCTCAGTAGTCTTACCGACAGTGAAGAGTACGTTATTACAATTTTACTGAGCGATAGCGGTTAGGATCGGCAACAGGGTTTTACATCTAGGATGGAAGGTGTATAGCTATTTGACATTTACCAAGAATTAAATTTGACTTGGGTTGTCATGGAAAAGGCATTACACTTGAAGTGAACCTCAGGAAAAGTCCCTAATTTGGGTCATAATTGTAATATGGAGCTCAAAATAGAAAGTCTGGCAAGGAAGACGAAAACATTTGGAAACCATGTGTCGTTTTCTAGAGCGATAGTAGACTGTGGAATTTCGTGTATCCCTATTGACTATTAATATTTTGCTAGTCTAAGTGCTAGTTTTTGCTAGACTGGAAAGTAATATGAAACTAAGATCATTTGTCCTACGTCACAAACTGTTATTTTATATATGCCAGCCAGTAACATCTGTTAAAACACAGCCCCCACTTCTTCTACACAAAGAGCTATGTATTTCTCAAGGGAATTCTCAGGTATATTAAGGAGTGGGTCAGTTGTTATTTAGTGTAAAACTAAAGGGGGTGGTCTATCTCGAGAACCATACGTGCGGACAGACTTCAAAGTTAGCCATGGTGAAAGACTGCCCAAAGTTATTTCAGTTAGTAGTGCTGTTGCCATAGCAACCAGTCACGTGACCAAATAGCAAGCCACTTCCGGTTTAATTTTGAAGGCTTCTGCAGACAGAAAAAACCATTGCTTTATCAACATTTTTTCCTGTATTTTTCCTACCTACCCAAGTGCTCTACCCAATGTAATTGGAACGGTTGTCAAATCATCCTGAAAGTCTCTTTACTTAGTATGTATAAAGTTGCATTATTGACAGTCATTTGATCACGTGACGTAGACATGCATATCAATTACATTGGGTAAGGTTCTTGGGTAAGTAGTAAGACTACGCAATAAATTGTTAATAAAATACTGTTCTTCCCTGTCTCCATAGGCCTTAAAACTAAAACCAAAAGGGGCCTGTTATTTGGTCACTCGATTGGTTTCTATGGCAACAGCAAATTAACTGAAATTTCTTTAGGCAGTCTTTCACCATGGCCAGATTAGAAGCCTTCCGCACGTATGGTTCTCGAGATAGACCACCCCCTTAAGTTTTACACTAAATAACGACTAACCCACTCCTTAATATACCTGAGTTTTCGTAAAGGTTACCGTCGGCTCGCAGAAATCCCGTTTTCCGCTCTCCAATCTAGTGATTTTAATATCCTGCCACAGCAGCATTTTCAGTTCTCATAATTGCAGCACAACTCTAACCAATAAGATATCAGATTTGGTGCTTCAACAGTCAGTCGGCTTTATATTAATGCAGACTTGAATCTTTGATTGTACCTCATTCTTGGAATGAATGAGGCTTGGCTAAAAGATCAAGGTGCCTGTGGTACAGTGGCGTTTGGTTGAGTGCCCCATTGAATCTCTAATGTACAGAATAATATTTTCTGTATTCAAACTTTGCCGTTAAAAGTTCTTTTTTTGTGTCTTAAAATGCATTCTATTAAACAATTTTTGTTGTTGTTTTTAAAATATATATATAATGCTATAATGGAAGTGTATTCGAACCCGAGTTGTACAGTGTGAATACACAGAATCTGCATATTGTTTTTCTAAAGTATGTTATTTAACAAATAAAGAAGCCTAAGCCGTGTATTACACTGTGATAAAACACGATGGTCATTTGTGAACACGAGGGAAATGACCGGAGTGTTTTATCACAGTGTAACGCGCGGCTCGGGCTTCCTCATTTGCTTTAAAACATAGATTTTACACGCGCAGAACAATAAAACACGCTTTTTCTATGTTTTGAACTCTAATAAAACATTTGTTTTTGACCAATCAGAGCGCGCGTAGGGTCCTATCTATATTTTAAACTGATTTAGAAAACAATCCTACGAAAGCACGCGCGCTGATTGGTTAAAAATCGTGTTTGTATAACTCGATGAAGACACAGAACTAACGCGCGCTGTTGACGTAGTGATGGCGCGAGCAAAGAGAATTTACAATTTGATGATCAAAGTTAACAAGTTGTTTCCCTTTTTCTCGTTGAAGTGTTTTCTAAAAGAAATAGGAAACATGTACTCCGTGTTTCTATCGAGTTATACAAACACTCGTGAAAGTTTGGGAGAACTCGAAAATGCTGTGGAAACACTCGCCTGCGGCTCGTGTTCCCACAGCATTTTCTCGTTCTCCCAAACTTCCACTCGTGTTGGTATAACTCGATAGAAACAAGGTACATGTTTTCTATTTCTTAAATAACGCTTTACTAATAGGAATACTGCACGTACTAATGATATGTTTACAGTTTTAACAGCCAATAGTCTTAAGTCGAAAGAGACAAGTAAAACAATGGAGACACAGAAAACCAAGAAAGTCCGAACACTTTGATTGGAGTTAGGCTGTGCAGGATTCTCGACATTACCTGAAGGGAGGTTTTATGTTTTATAAACTAACGAAGAGAGTCAACTTCTTCAAAACTTTCAACCAAATTTTGCCTGGAAAGTGAGTCCGGCTCAAGTTATCTTAAATATTACAACTTTTACAACTTTATTTTATTCTGTCACTAAAACCATTCTAAAAGGTTTTAAACATATATTATTAGGAACAGGTTCATATTGAAGTTTAAATCAATCAACCACTACAGCGGCATTCATGGACTCGGAAGAGGAATATATAAAGGTATGTCTTGTCATTGCTAACAAGGAAAGAAGATAAATTTGCTGGAGTGAAGTCGAGATATAGCGAAATTAAGTGCAGGTTATTTTTCTAAGATTCTTTATATACCCTTCTTCGTGTAAAACAAGCTATAAACCAAGTCTAACTAATTTTATATTTGTCGTTAAAATATAGATAACACCCCGCGCGCGCTCTAATTGGTCAAAAACCTATGTTTTATCAGAGTACAGGTTTATCAATTATTTAATTTTAATCATCATCGATCGAAATTTTGGAAGAATCTTAGAACAGGATTGTTCTAAGCACCGACAAATTTGTTTTCTCCTAACATCACCAGCAGAGGTCTCGATGCTTACTCATTGCAAGGCTCGGTTTTATAATTTTGCTTTTAATTAAATAGCGTGTAAATTCTGCGAAAAATGAGTAAGAATTTTTGCGTTGCAAGATGAAACTACTCATTATTCATGACTCCTTCTTGTTTTGGCTGTCGTAACGAGGGCTTTGAACTGTTCCAAGTGTTTCTTTTAAACTTAAAAAAACAGTTTGAACACGAAAACGGTGTGAACGTTTTTAAGAACAGTCTTAATCAAGGAAGGTCCAGTAAGGGGAAGCTAAAAGCGTTTTGAGGTAGAAAAATCACTCGGATGACAAATTCAGTAACATCAAACTATCATCGACTGTATTACTAACCTCGAAGACAGTTATTTAGCAGGAAATCTATGAAAGGAGATTTCAGTACACAAGCTTCAGTATATCTACTTTTTGAGAAGAATCATGCTCTTTTGTTATTTACCTGACTAGTCAAGACTCATTTGTTTTGGACGTTGCTTTAAAGTATTATTACAATATTACTTTCGTTGGATTATTTCGATTCATTGAGCAATCATAGTAAAAAAAAAAACATGGAGGCATGTAATATCTATGGAGGCATGTAATATCTAAAAATTAATTCATTGCAACTCCTCGATGTGATGGTGAATATTGACATCGAGATGCGTTTATGGAACAACTTTAATCCAAGCTTAAAGGCCGCCTTCCCCGTGGCCCGTGTATTTCGGTCTGCGGTGAGCCATAGCACGACGCTCAAGAGAAAATTGAAAACCTGAACCAGTAGGGTAGCCGCTGGGCGAGACTAATGCTGGCTCGAACAGCTAAGCCTCGCTGCCATGCTGAATTTTAATATTTCGAAAGTGGTCTATTTCAATGGCGATGAGAGTATTTCGGTTAAAATGTTTTTCTTGCATAACAACCTTACAGAAAGTCGAAGTACCTACGTGGGCACAAAAACATATTATCAAGAAACATTATCCTAAAGGGAAACATGGGAGACAGTCGAGGTTCTTTAGAAAATCTCTGTCACCTCAAAGACTCTTCTATAAAGTCACCAACGTCCTTCGATCAGGTATCAAAGCGAGTGAAAAACAAGGCCCTCGTTACATCTACTATTACACATTTGCTTTTAAAGTTGGTGTATTCCCTAACCGATACGGAGGCTTCTCTGTGACGAAGACGGTTAAAATCGTTTGCAACCATACAAAATGCGCAAAGTGCGGACGCTCTTGGCGGAGCGAAATAGTTACAATTTTTCCATATAGAAAACCATTCATCTGACTACGGAAAACGGCAACAGGCGTCGTGAGATTGAGTTCTTTAGACTAAGAGGTTGACAGACAAGCCGGTAACAGCCATGGAAACAAAGGCATGTCGAATGGACCCTTTGGCTCGTTGAAGATCCCTGCCTACTGTTTGCTTGTGATGTGTTGAGTTTTCTCCAGCTTACAGTGACTTTGCCTTCCAAGTACACATTCTTTGATCACTCAAAGAGCATAACTTTCATTATGAACTGAATTAGAAGAAAAGAAGGAAAGAGTGATACTTCAGCAGATAACAAATATCCCAGTGCTTTATCTAGAAGCAGTTTATTATACATGTAAAACATGTTACATGATTTCTTAGATCTAAGCCATTAGTCAAAGTAATATGTGATTAAAATAGTATTTTGCTATTGTTCAGCAACAAGATGATGGAACGTTAAACAAAATAATAGATTCACTATATCTATAAAATATAAACGACTTACCCATAACAAAGTAAGGAATGTCAGGGACCATT
>JAHPZR010045413.1:0-12454 GCA_019787425.1 Platygyra sinensis | reverse complement strand
TTTTATTGTTATGTAACAGTATATACCACATGTCACATTTCGATGAACGTTCACATAAAAGTTAAAAAAAAAGAAAACAATATAACTCCTCGCATTGTGAGCTTCGGCGGCCTGTGCTGTAATCTGATTGGCTGCGCCATTGCTATGCATACTATAAGTGGGCAGTGGCTTGGTGTGTGGAAAAATTGCAACATTTCCTCGTTTCCCCAAAGTTTTTAAAGAACATTTAGAAACAAAGGAATAATCAAATTCCTGAAATGACTAAAAGGAGGGCATTTATGGTTTTTCAATCTATAAAGCTCGAAATTTCTAGATATTGGTGGCTTGCATCGAAAATAAAAATCGTAACCATTCAATAAATGAAGTCAAGAATCAGGTATATGATAGATAATTGATAGACAAAAAACATCGCCGAGATTTAGGTCTGTTCGGTTTTTCATTGCCGCGTTATTCGGTAAACAGTTTCACCTAAATTTATAGAGCTTTGTATGGAGACGTCATGTTGGTGCCCTTCCGAGGGGCACCAACATGGCGGCCGGAAACCTACAGAAACATCTGTCATTGAGTTTTGCCACTGAAACGAAAATTGTTACTCTAGAGTTCTGAGACATTGAAAGTAGTACTTCTTCTAGTGCAAGAACTGTTCAGTTACCAAAAACGTAAGCGATAACTGCTCTTTTGACCTACGCGTCATCCTTCTCGGGCCGCCATTTAATGTCACGCAACGCATAAACTTGGAAATTCAAATGTCCTCTACAAGAAAATGAAGAAACCTATCGAGCTTAAACGTCGTAAAACGCCAAGTTTTGATAAGGTCTTATGTCTGATGACACTAAAACGCCAGTAGGATTGCTAATTTGTAATTTTGGAAAATGATGACGTCACATGAAAACAAAGAATTGGCATTGTCTTTGGCGCTGAGACGTTAATTGTTAAAAGTCTGCCCAGGTGTTGTTCAGCTTCAAACTTGAAAAATTAATATTCAAACCACGTATTTTTATCGTTATCTTTTATCAAGCTAACGAAGACATTTATTTTAGATATCACACGTATTAAAGCAGTTTCCATTTATGAATTTTGTGTCAAAATCAGACTAAGTTTGTACATTGTAATCCTGTCAGTTAAATTTTTCTCTCTACATTTCCGACTTGTCACAAGGCTACTTGAATCAAAATTAACTTATAATGCCTTACGTATACGCAATGGTCGATATGGGGTGTTGCATGACAATCGAGGTATACATTCTGCCCGCCAGTTGTGGAAAATATCGAAAGGTCATGTCTCCTAAGAAAATCAACCTGGGCACATTAAATGTTGCTTGAAAATTACAAAGCAGTTCCGAGAGAACGCTATTACCATTTTGATGATGTATGCTTTGATTAATTCAGTTCCAAGTCTCTAATTTTGAAATACGTTCACGTACAAACTTTCCCCAGCTTAACCGATTCTTCTGTGAATGGTGAGCAACAAGGCCCTTGTTCCAATCTTGTTGGAAGAAAATGGAAAACGTTTACGAAAAAAATTGTGTTGCTAACCGACAAAATTGTCTCAAAATGGGCACTCTGCTTGGTTTAGGTTACTTTTCTTACTCACCTCTCAACGCTGAATACTGTCAAAATTGTTTTGGAAGTATATTGACTAACGAACGTCCACCGATCTAACAGAGCACTGTAAACAAATAGGATGAGTTTTGTGATAACTTCCCTTTAGCAGCACTCGTCATGGTTAAGAACCGAAAACAATTAATTTTGTATAATTAGTTCTGCACTGTTTTTTCCCATTGAAATGTAATTAATTCAAACTTTCTTATACATAAATCATAAACAGGCATTGAAAGAGTTCATTGCATTACTAAAAGTAGACATTTTTTAAATTACTCAAAATAAAGATAACAATTTGTTAAGGTTGTAAGTCTGCATTAACACTCTCTGTTGTAAATCTTGCAGCAGTCGCTTTTTATTTCATAAATATTGGCATAAATTAAGCCATTGGTTTCTTGTTTAATTTTTTTAGTTCCTTACAATGCTATCCTTTGTCTATTTGATACAAAAACGTATTTAGCGAAATAATTCGAGCTGTGCTAATGGTAATAAAAATTATGATGCTTATTCCCAAAAACTTCCCACGTACAGATTTTTTTAAGACTTTCACTGTAGGTAGAAAATGAAAAGATTTGATTAAAAACGTAAAAAACATCGAAGGTCACCGAACTTGCTTTGAAGATAAGGCTTATCACAGACCAAATCTTCGTGACTTATTGGTTCGCGCGAAACTCAAAAACCCATCAACCGCCACTCAACCCAACCATTCTTTTGGCGCTTTCCGCTGCAACTCCAAACATGGATGTCTGACTTGCCCACACCTTACAATGCTATCCTTTGTCTATTTGATACATATACGTATTTAGCGAAATAATTCGAGCTGTGCTAATGGTAATAAAAATTATGATGCTTATTCATGTTAGGTTTTTTCCCGTCTTCTTGAATATCCGTAAAGCGGATGACTTTCACTAACGTGTTTACATCCTTGTTGCCAATCAATTAGGAACACGCGACGATTCATTTGGGAGGTTACAATTGTGCAGTTTGTCGCACGTAACTGACTGCATGTGAGTATGTAAAAATAGAACAATTGTCTTACAACCTTTAACACTGTTTCAGCTATAATGACAATAGACAGATTTGACTAACGTGTTTACATCCTTGCTGCCACCAAATTCAGATAATGTGATGATTCAATTGTTCTATTTTTACTTACTCACATGCACTCAGTTGCGTGTGACAAATTGCACAATTGTAACCACCCAGATGAATCATCACATGATCTAAATTTGGTGGCAAGAAGGATGTAAACGCATTAGTAAAACTTGTCTTTTGTCATTTGGTCTGTGATAAGCCTTATCTTCAAAGCAAGTTCGGTGACCTTCGATGTTTTTTACGTTTTTAATCAAATCTTTTCATTTTCTACCTACAGTGAAAGTCTTAAAAAAATCTGTACGTGGGAAGTTTTTGGGAATAAGCATCATAATTTTTATTACCATTAGCACAGCTCGAATTATTTCGCTAAATACGTTTTTGTATCAAATAGACAAAGGATAGCATTGTAAGGAACTAAAAAATTAAACAAGAAACCAATGGCTTAATTTATGCCAATATTTATGAAATAAAAAGCGACTGCTGCAAGATTTACAACAGAGAGTGTTAATGCAGACTTACAACCTTAACAAATTGTTATCTTTATTTTGAGTAATTTAAAAAATGTCTACTTTTAGTAATGCAATGAACTCTTTCAATGCCTGTTTATGATTTATGTATAAGAAAGTTTGAATTAATTACATTTCAATGGGAAAAAACAGTGCAGAACTAATTATACAAAATTAATTGTTTTCGGTTCTTAACCATGACGAGTGCTGCTAAAGGGAAGTTATCACAAAACTCATCCTATTTGTTTACAGTGCTCTGTTAGATCGGTGGACGTTCGTTAGTCAATATACTTCCAAAACAATTTTGACAGTATTCAGCGTTGAGAGGTGAGTAAGAAAAGTAACCTAAACCAAGCAGAGTGCCCATTTTGAGACAATTTTGTCGGTTAGCAACACAATTTTTTTCGTAAACGTTTTCCATTTTCTTCCAACAAGATTGGAACAAGGGCCTTGTTGCTCACCATTCACAGAAGAATCGGTTAAGCTGGGGAAAGTTTGTACGTGAACGTATTTCAAAATTAGAGACTTGGAACTGAATTAATCAAAGCATACATCATCAAAATGGTAATAGCGTTCTCTCGGAACTGCTTTGTAATTTTCAAGCAACATTTAATGTGCCCAGGTTGATTTTCTTAGGAGACATGACCTTTCGATATTTTCCACAACTGGCGGGCAGAATGTATACCTCGATTGTCATGCAACACCCCATATCGACCATTGCGTATACGTAAGGCATTATAAGTTAATTTTGATTCAAGTAGCCTTGTGACAAGTCGGAAATGTAGAGAGAAAAATTTAACTGACAGGATTACAATGTACAAACTTAGTCTGATTTTGACACAAAATTCATAAATGGAAACTGCTTTAATACGTGTGATATCTAAAATAAATGTCTTCGTTAGCTTGATAAAAGATAACGATAAAAATACGTGGTTTGAATATTAATTTTTCAAGTTTGAAGCTGAACAACACCTGGGCAGACTTTTAACAATTAACGTCTCAGCGCCAAAGACAATGCCAATTCTTTGTTTTCATGTGACGTCATCATTTTCCAAAATTACAAATTAGCAATCCTACTGGCGTTTTAGTGTCATCAGACATAAGACCTTATCAAAACTTGGCGTTTTACGACGTTTAAGCTCGATAGGTTTCTTCATTTTCTTGTAGAGGACATTTGAATTTCCAAGTTTATGCGTTGCGTGACATTAAATGGCGGCCCGAGAAGGATGACGCGTAGGTCAAAAGAGCAGTTATCGCTTACGTTTTTGGTAACTGAACAGTTCTTGCACTAGAAGAAGTACTACTTTCAATGTCTCAGAACTCTAGAGTAACAATTTTCGTTTCAGTGGCAAAACTCAATGACAGATGTTTCTGTAGGTTTCCGGCCGCCATGTTGGTGCCCCTCGGAAGGGCACCAACATGACGTCTCCATACAAAGCTCTATAAATTTAGGTGAAACTGTTTACCGAATAACGCGGCAATGAAAAACCGAACAGACCTAAATCTCGGCGATGTTTTTTGTCTATCAATTATCTATCATATACCTGATTCTTGACTTCATTTATTGAATGGTTACGATTTTTATTTTCGATGCAAGCCACCAATATCTAGAAATTTCGAGCTTTATAGATTGAAAAACCATAAATGCCCTCCTTTTAGTCATTTCAGGAATTTGATTATTCCTTTGTTTCTAAATGTTCTTTAAAAACTTTGGGGAAACGAGGAAATGTTGCAATTTTTCCACACACCAAGCCACTGCCCACTTATAGTATGCATAGCAATGGCGCAGCCAATCAGATTACAGCACAGGCCGCCGAAGCTCACAATGCGAGGAGTTATATTGTTTTCTTTTTTTTTAACTTTTATGTGAACGTTCATCGAAATGTGACATGTGGTATATACTGTTACATAACAATAAAACATCGCCGAGATTTAGGTCTGTTCGGTTTTTCATTGCCGCGTTATTCGGTAAACAGTTTCACCTAAATTTATAGAGCTTTGTATGGAGACGTCATGTTGGTGCCCTTCCGAGGGGCACCAACATGGCGGCCGGAAACCTACAGAAACATCTGTCATTGAGTTTTGCCACTGAAACGAAAATTGTTACTCTAGAGTTCTGAGACATTGAAAGTAGTACTTCTTCTAGTGCAAGAACTGTTCAGTTACCAAAAACGTAAGCGATAACTGCTCTTTTTTCGTAAACGTTTTCCATTTTCTTCCAACAAGATTGGAACAAGGCCTTGTTGCTCACCATTCACAGAAGAATCGGTTAAGCTGGGAAAGTTTGTACGTGAACGTATTTCAAAATTAGAGACTTGGAACTGAATTAATCAAAGCATACATCATCAAAATGGTAATAGCGTTCTCCTCGGAACTGCTTTGTAATTTTCAAGCAACATTTAATGTGCCCAGGTTGATTTTCTTAGGAGACATGACCTTTCGATATTTCCACAACTGGCGGGCAGAATGTATACCTCGATTGTCATGCAACACCCCATATCGACCATTGCGTATACGTAAGGCATTATAAGTTAATTTTGATTCAAGTAGCCTTGTGACAAGTCGGAAATGTAGAGAGAAAAATTTAACTGACAGGATTACAATGTACAAACTTAGTCTGATTTTTGACACAAAAATTCATAAATGGAAACTGCTTTAATACGTGTGATATCTAAAATAAATGTCTTCGTTAGCTTGATAAAAGATAACGATAAAAATACGTGGTTTGAATATTAATTTTTCAAGTTTGAAGCTGAACAACACCTGGGCAGACTTTTAACAATTAACGTCTCAGCGCCAAAGACAATGCCAATTCTTTGTTTTCATGTGACGTCATCATTTTCCAAAATTACAAATTAGCAATCCTACTGGCGTTTTAGTGTCATCAGACATAAGACCTTATCAAAACTTGGCGTTTTTACGACGTTTAAGCTCGATAGGTTTTCTTCATTTTCTTGTAGAGGACATTTGAATTTCCAAGTTTATGCGTTGCGTGACATTAAATGGCGGCCCGAGAAGGATGACGCGTAGGTCAAAAGAGCAGTTATCGCTTACGTTTTTGGTAACTGAACAGTTCTTGCACTAGAAGAAGTACTACTTTCAATGTCTCAGAACTCTAGAGTAACAATTTTCGTTTCAGTGGCAAAACTCAATGACAGATGTTTCTGTAGGTTTCCGGCCGCCATGTTGGTGCCCCTCGGAAGGGCACCAACATGACGTCTCCATACAAAGCTCTATAAATTTAGGTGAAACTGTTTTACCGAATAACGCGGCAATGAAAAACCGAACAGACCTAAATCTCGGCGATGTTTTATTGTTATGTAACAGTATATACCACATGTCACATTTCGATGAACGTTCACATAAAAGTTAAAAAAAAAGAAAACAATATAACTCCTCGCATTGTGAGCTTCGGCGGCCTGTGCTGTAATCTGATTGGCTGCGCCATTGCTATGCATACTATAAGTGGGCAGTGGCTTGGTGTGTGGAAAAATTGCAACATTTCCTCGTTTCCCCAAAGTTTTTAAAGAACATTTAGAAACAAAGGAATAATCAAATTCCTGAAATGACTAAAAGGAGGGCATTTATGGTTTTTCAATCTATAAAGCTCGAAATTTCTAGATATTGGTGGCTTGCATCGAAAATAAAAATCGTAACCATTCAATAAATGAAGTCAAGAATCAGGTATATGATAGATAATTGATAGACAAAAAACATCGCCGAGATTTAGGTCTGTTCGGTTTTTCATTGCCGCGTTATTCGGTAAACAGTTTCACCTAAATTTATAGAGCTTTGTATGGAGACGTCATGTTGGTGCCCTTCCGAGGGGCACCAACATGGCGGCCGGAAACCTACAGAAACATCTGTCATTGAGTTTTGCCACTGAAACGAAAATTGTTACTCTAGAGTTCTGAGACATTGAAAGTAGTACTTCTTCTAGTGCAAGAACTGTTCAGTTACCAAAAACGTAAGCGATAACTGCTCTTTTGACCTACGCGTCATCCTTCTCGGGCCGCCATTTAATGTCACGCAACGCATAAACTTGGAAATTCAAATGTCCTCTACAAGAAAATGAAGAAACCTATCGAGCTTAAACGTCGTAAAACGCCAAGTTTTGATAAGGTCTTATGTCTGATGACACTAAAACGCCAGTAGGATTGCTAATTTGTAATTTTGGAAAATGATGACGTCACATGAAAACAAAGAATTGGCATTGTCTTTGGCGCTGAGACGTTAATTGTTAAAAGTCTGCCCAGGTGTTGTTCAGCTTCAAACTTGAAAAATTAATATTCAAACCACGTATTTTTATCGTTATCTTTTATCAAGCTAACGAAGACATTTATTTTAGATATCACACGTATTAAAGCAGTTTCCATTTATGAATTTTGTGTCAAAATCAGACTAAGTTTGTACATTGTAATCCTGTCAGTTAAATTTTTCTCTCTACATTTCCGACTTGTCACAAGGCTACTTGAATCAAAATTAACTTATAATGCCTTACGTATACGCAATGGTCGATATGGGGTGTTGCATGACAATCGAGGTATACATTCTGCCCGCCAGTTGTGGAAAATATCGAAAGGTCATGTCTCCTAAGAAAATCAACCTGGGCACATTAAATGTTGCTTGAAAATTACAAAGCAGTTCCGAGAGAACGCTATTACCATTTTGATGATGTATGCTTTGATTAATTCAGTTCCAAGTCTCTAATTTTGAAATACGTTCACGTACAAACTTTCCCCAGCTTAACCGATTCTTCTGTGAATGGTGAGCAACAAGGCCCTTGTTCCAATCTTGTTGGAAGAAAATGGAAAACGTTTACGAAAAAAATTGTGTTGCTAACCGACAAAATTGTCTCAAAATGGGCACTCTGCTTGGTTTAGGTTACTTTTCTTACTCACCTCTCAACGCTGAATACTGTCAAAATTGTTTTGGAAGTATATTGACTAACGAACGTCCACCGATCTAACAGAGCACTGTAAACAAATAGGATGAGTTTTGTGATAACTTCCCTTTAGCAGCACTCGTCATGGTTAAGAACCGAAAACAATTAATTTTGTATAATTAGTTCTGCACTGTTTTTTCCCATTGAAATGTAATTAATTCAAACTTTCTTATACATAAATCATAAACAGGCATTGAAAGAGTTCATTGCATTACTAAAAGTAGACATTTTTTAAATTACTCAAAATAAAGATAACAATTTGTTAAGGTTGTAAGTCTGCATTAACACTCTCTGTTGTAAATCTTGCAGCAGTCGCTTTTTATTTCATAAATATTGGCATAAATTAAGCCATTGGTTTCTTGTTTAATTTTTTTAGTTCCTTACAATGCTATCCTTTGTCTATTTGATACAAAAACGTATTTAGCGAAATAATTCGAGCTGTGCTAATGGTAATAAAAATTATGATGCTTATTCCCAAAAACTTCCCACGTACAGATTTTTTTAAGACTTTCACTGTAGGTAGAAAATGAAAAGATTTGATTAAAAACGTAAAAAACATCGAAGGTCACCGAACTTGCTTTGAAGATAAGGCTTATCACAGACCAAATCTTCGTGACTTATTGGTTCGCGCGAAACTCAAAAACCCATCAACCGCCACTCAACCCAACCATTCTTTTGGCGCTTTCCGCTGCAACTCCAAACATGGATGTCTGACTTGCCCACACCTTACAATGCTATCCTTTGTCTATTTGATACATATACGTATTTAGCGAAATAATTCGAGCTGTGCTAATGGTAATAAAAATTATGATGCTTATTCATGTTAGGTTTTTTCCCGTCTTCTTGAATATCCGTAAAGCGGATGACTTTCACTAACGTGTTTACATCCTTGTTGCCAATCAATTAGGAACACGCGACGATTCATTTGGGAGGTTACAATTGTGCAGTTTGTCGCACGTAACTGACTGCATGTGAGTATGTAAAAATAGAACAATTGTCTTACAACCTTTAACACTGTTTCAGCTATAATGACAATAGACAGATTTGACTAACGTGTTTACATCCTTGCTGCCACCAAATTCAGATAATGTGATGATTCAATTGTTCTATTTTTACTTACTCACATGCACTCAGTTGCGTGTGACAAATTGCACAATTGTAACCACCCAGATGAATCATCACATGATCTAAATTTGGTGGCAAGAAGGATGTAAACGCATTAGTAAAACTTGTCTTTTGTCATTTTGGCTGAAACAATGTTAAAGGTTGTAAAGGAAGCGCCAAAAGAATGGTGGGTTGAGTGGCGGTTGATGGGTTTTTGAGTTTCGCGCGAACCAATAAGTCACGAAGATTTGGTCTGTGATAAGCCTTATCTTCAAAGCAAGTTCGGTGACCTTCGATGTTTTTTACGTTTTTAATCAAATCTTTTCATTTTCTACCTACAGTGAAAGTCTTAAAAAAATCTGTACGTGGGAAGTTTTTGGGAATAAGCATCATAATTTTTATTACCATTAGCACAGCTCGAATTATTTCGCTAAATACGTTTTTGTATCAAATAGACAAAGGATAGCATTGTAAGGAACTAAAAAAATTAAACAAGAAACCAATGGCTTAATTTATGCCAATATTTATGAAATAAAAAGCGACTGCTGCAAGATTTACAACAGAGAGTGTTAATGCAGACTTACAACCTTAACAAATTGTTATCTTTATTTTGAGTAATTTAAAAAATGTCTACTTTTAGTAATGCAATGAACTCTTTCAATGCCTGTTTATGATTTATGTATAAGAAAGTTTGAATTAATTACATTTCAATGGGAAAAAACAGTGCAGAACTAATTATACAAAATTAATTGTTTTCGGTTCTTAACCATGACGAGTGCTGCTAAAGGGAAGTTATCACAAAACTCATCCTATTTGTTTACAGTGCTCTGTTAGATCGGTGGACGTTCGTTAGTCAATATACTTCCAAAACAATTTTGACAGTATTCAGCGTTGAGAGGTGAGTAAGAAAAGTAACCTAAACCAAGCAGAGTGCCCATTTTGAGACAATTTTGTCGGTTAGCAACACAATTTTTTTCGTAAACGTTTTCCATTTTCTTCCAACAAGATTGGAACAAGGGCCTTGTTGCTCACCATTCACAGAAGAATCGGTTAAGCTGGGGAAAGTTTGTACGTGAACGTATTTCAAAATTAGAGACTTGGAACTGAATTAATCAAAGCATACATCATCAAAATGGTAATAGCGTTCTCTCGGAACTGCTTTGTAATTTTCAAGCAACATTTAATGTGCCCAGGTTGATTTTCTTAGGAGACATGACCTTTCGATATTTTCCACAACTGGCGGGCAGAATGTATACCTCGATTGTCATGCAACACCCCATATCGACCATTGCGTATACGTAAGGCATTATAAGTTAATTTTGATTCAAGTAGCCTTGTGACAAGTCGGAAATGTAGAGAGAAAAATTTAACTGACAGGATTACAATGTACAAACTTAGTCTGATTTTGACACAAAATTCATAAATGGAAACTGCTTTAATACGTGTGATATCTAAAATAAATGTCTTCGTTAGCTTGATAAAAGATAACGATAAAAATACGTGGTTTGAATATTAATTTTTCAAGTTTGAAGCTGAACAACACCTGGGCAGACTTTTAACAATTAACGTCTCAGCGCCAAAGACAATGCCAATTCTTTGTTTTCATGTGACGTCATCATTTTCCAAAATTACAAATTAGCAATCCTACTGGCGTTTTAGTGTCATCAGACATAAGACCTTATCAAAACTTGGCGTTTTACGACGTTTAAGCTCGATAGGTTTCTTCATTTTCTTGTAGAGGACATTTGAATTTCCAAGTTTATGCGTTGCGTGACATTAAATGGCGGCCCGAGAAGGATGACGCGTAGGTCAAAAGAGCAGTTATCGCTTACGTTTTTGGTAACTGAACAGTTCTTGCACTAGAAGAAGTACTACTTTCAATGTCTCAGAACTCTAGAGTAACAATTTTCGTTTCAGTGGCAAAACTCAATGACAGATGTTTCTGTAGGTTTCCGGCCGCCATGTTGGTGCCCCTCGGAAGGGCACCAACATGACGTCTCCATACAAAGCTCTATAAATTTAGGTGAAACTGTTTACCGAATAACGCGGCAATGAAAAACCGAACAGACCTAAATCTCGGCGATGTTTTTTGTCTATCAATTATCTATCATATACCTGATTCTTGACTTCATTTATTGAATGGTTACGATTTTTATTTTCGATGCAAGCCACCAATATCTAGAAATTTCGAGCTTTATAGATTGAAAAACCATAAATGCCCTCCTTTTAGTCATTTCAGGAATTTGATTATTCCTTTGTTTCTAAATGTTCTTTAAAAACTTTGGGGAAACGAGGAAATGTTGCAATTTTTCCACACACCAAGCCACTGCCCACTTATAGTATGCATAGCAATGGCGCAGCCAATCAGATTACAGCACAGGCCGCCGAAGCTCACAATGCGAGGAGTTATATTGTTTTCTTTTTTTTTAACTTTTATGTGAACGTTCATCGAAATGTGACATGTGGTATATACTGTTACATAACAATAAAACATCGCCGAGATTTAGGTCTGTTCGTTTTTCATTGCCGCGTTATTCGGTAAACAGTTTCACCTAAATTTATAGAGCTTTGTATGGAGACGTCATGTTGGTGCCCTTCCGAGGGGCACCAACATGGCGGCCGGAAACCTACAGAAACATCTGTCATTGAGTTTTGCCACTGAAACGAAAATTGTTACTCTAGAGTTCTGAGACATTGAAAGTAGTACTTCTTCTAGTGCAAGAACTGTTCAGTTACCAAAACGTAAGCGATAACTGCTCTTTTGACCTACGCGTCATCCTTCTCGGGCCGCCATTTAATGTCACGCAACGCATAAACTTGGAAATTCAAATGTCCTCTACAAGAAAATGAAGAAACCTATCGAGCTTAAACGTCGTAAAACGCCAAGTTTTGATAAGGTCTTATGTCTGATGACACTAAAACGCCAGTAGGATTGCTAATTTGTAATTTTGGAAAATGATGACGTCACATGAAAACAAAGAATTGGCATTGTCTTTGGCGCTGAGACGTTAATTGTTAAAAGTCTGCCCAGGTGTTGTTCAGCTTCAAACTTGAAAAATTAATATTCAAACCACGTATTTTTATCGTTATCTTTTATCAAGCTAACGAAGACATTTATTTTAGATATCACACGTATTAAAGCAGTTTCCATTTATGAATTTTGTGTCAAAATCAGACTAAGTTTGTACATTGTAATCCTGTCA